>WWPM01020329.1:0-12090 GCA_023279145.1 Glomeris maerens
CTATTTAGCCTTCGCAGGATATCGTTTTGCCAAGTTGCACTCGGTGTCGCGGAAGCGGATTGATGCCGAGGAACGTGAAACGAGTGAAACGAACAAAACGAGAGATCCACCAAAAAAAATTAGAGGGATTGGGAAGAGGATGATCATGTCTTTATAGTGAGTGCCCTTGTGGGTAGAAAGGGGCAGAAAATATGACAAAAGGTTGCCAGTGAGTTACTAGCGAAGATGAATTGCTCGGTCGTTCTCCGCCAGTTTCGTGCCGCAAAGCTCGAGTTGTTGTGGAAAGAGGATCAGGAAACGGCCCAGTGGCTAATTTCATCAGTCTGATGGGTAAAAGCATTGAACTGGCCCTTTTAACCACCCTTTTTTGAACAGGCCAGCCTCCCGATACTGCCATAGCAACAAGTTTTATTGGCGCTGCGATGCCCGAGCATCTCTCCATGCAGAATGGATTTGCTGCATTTCCTATATTTGTTGTGCTGCTATTTGTCCAGCTGCCAGCAGTCCTTTTTTCCTCCATTTTTCCACAGGAAAATTGCGTTTAAATAAGCGGTGTTCCGCACGCAGTATCGAATAAAGCTTTTCGTGAATTTTCCCGCCAAAATTTTGACTCATTTCGTATTAAATCCTTTATGTAAAACATTGTTCTTTAGTCCAGCTATTTTTTAGTATTTTTTGATTAATTTTAGAGGTTTATTTAGCAGAAAACTAGGGGATTAATGCATATAAAGTGTGGCTTCACTGCGTGGCTCAGATGCATCAGTACTGCGCTCCCCCCCTTCGTTTTCGAATCGACTTTCCTTTTCCACATTCCGAATGGACTTACCCAACACCGTTCAATTTTAAATCCGCATAAATCGAATTAAAATGCTAAAAATATGCGGTAAATCGCGTTTTGTTGCCAATTAGTAGCTGCATAACTGTAGGACCTTACAATTATCATTCTCAATTTCGATATATTATAAAAAAAAAAGTATTTACGTTAAAATTAAGTGAATATTCGTCCGTTTACTCGTGTAAATTCCCCTTTAGTGGCTTGCAACTGTTTAATATGCAGTCTGTTGTTACTATTTTGTTATTTACTTTGCCAGTGCGAAATTGGTGAATGTTTTCCCGATAATATCGTGTTTATTTAGTTGAGTGATGATGCCTTTTGAAAGGTGTGGCTTAACTTGTAGCTTTAATTGAACATTAAGCTGCATTATTCGCTTTAACCGTCTGAAAGTGGAGCTGCAAATCGATGTTTGGGAATTTTTTAGCGGGGAAAAATTGGGTTTGTTTGTTTGTTTGTTTGCATGCATTCAGCATCTGTTTTCCATTCAAGGACCTATTTACGTACAATCGCGTAAGCCTCAAAGTCGTGCTCAATTCAAGATCCTACTTCATTTCATGGCTCTTTTTCTTTTCTTTTTTTCCCCTACCCTGATTTACAGCCCCTGCCAATGAAAACTTCCATGTTATTGTCCCTTGGTCGTTCATCATCCTCTGCTGTTGCCGTGGAAACCGCTTTAGGCCCGACGGTTCCCGTTTTTAGAAGCCATTTCTATCAAATCCCGCACTTCTAATTTCTATTTTGAATGGAAAAAATCTTAATTGTGCTGTTCTTAATTGCAAACTTCTACAATTTGTCGCTGCAAAGTTATAAATTAATATAAATGATGGATTATTACTTGGATAAAGTTTTTCCAAATTTCACTTGTAGATTTTTATAGTTTTTATTGGTATTCCTGTACATAGTAATTTCAATATTTGTAACTTGCATTTGCTTGTTAGTTGCGAGTTCCAATTCTTGTACTTTTTAATGTTAATTTTTATGCTGAAATTTCAATTTTTTGTATGTTGAAGTTAATTTTTCCGTATTTTAATGTTAATGTGTTAAAATTTCAATTATTCTTCATTTTAATGTTCATTTTTATGTTTAAATTTCAACTTTTCTGCATTTTAAAGTTCACTTTTATGTTTAAATTTCATTTTCTGTATTTTAAAGTTAATTTTGTTACAATTTCAGTTTTTCACTATTTTAGTGTTCATTTTTATGTTTAAACTTCAATTTTTCTCCATTTTAAAGTTCATTTTTATGTTTAAATTTCATTTTGTGTCTTTTAAAATTAGTTTTGCTGTATTTTAATGTTAATTTTATTTAAATTCCAATTTTTCTGTTTCAATGTTCATTTTTATGTTTAAATTCCAATTTCTCTGTTTCAATGTTCATTTTTATGTTTAAATTTCAACTTTTCTGCATTTTCAAGTTCATTTTTATGTTTAAATTCCAATTTCTGTTTCAATGTTCATTTTTATGTTTAAATTTCAAGTTTTCTGCATTTTAAAATTCATTTTTATGTTTAAATTTCATTTTCTGTCATTTAAAGTTAGTTTTTTCTGTATTTTAATGTTAATTTTGTTAAAATTTCAATTTTTCTGCATTTTAAAGTTCATTTTTATGTTTAAATTTCTATTTTTTGTATTTTAAAGTTAATTTCTCATTTTTTTAATGTTATTGTTGAGAGTTTTGATTTCATTTTAATTCCAAAAGTTGTATTTTGATATTTGTTATTTTTGACTGAAATTTTTCATTTTATTTGTTAGAATTTTTGTTGCTTTCCATTGAAATTAGTTTTGTAATTTAATTTCAAAATGTTTTTACTTAACCGGCTCGAAATTTGAATTTTTTGATTTCCAATCTAATTTATCGGCAATTTCGCAAAAGTTGAATGTTATTATTCGTATTAGGCTTTCCATTCAGGACAAATTGGCCATATGTTTGATCTGATTGTTGGCATTTTCCGATCCATCCCATGTTTTTTATTGCTACCATCAATTTATTGGAGATTCTATCGATCCCCTAATCAAATTGCTGATCTCTCTGTATCTACTTTGCCATTTTTGATTGCAGAGCCGTGCAGTGATATCCAATTTTTCTTTACCCCCTCCCTCCAATGGGAAGTTCGTTTTGCTTTTGATGCTGCACAATTTAAGTAGGGACCTTGTGGAATTATTCGGTTCTTTCTCAATTTGCCAACAACAGCTGGAATCCAATTTTTTCTTTAAATCCAACTCGGCGGAAAACGAAGTTATTTGAATCGCAATCTTGATTCGCATTGATCAAATATTTATCGGAGCTTGGATCTGGATAAATGTTCAAGGAAACGAATAAACAAACTCCAACTGTTTGATTTGGAAAGGTTCATAAAGCAACTTATGAGAGAGGGAGAGAGGAATTTACTTTACGAAGCCCTTTAAAGAGATGTGTGCACTGCAGGAAAAGCAGCATTTTATGCTCGCGAGGTTTTTGTGTACGTATGCTCAGTTCAATCTTGGAGTAGATGCTCAGCTCAATTTTAGGTCGTGCTCTTTACAAAAGTTCCAAGTTCTTCAGAGTTGTGTTCAGCTGCTCTAATAGAGGTTATTGCGTGCACTCAGCGCAGGTTTACGCTGAGTGTGAATAGACGACAAGCTCACGCGTTCAGAGTTGTTGATCGTTTCAGATACTTTGAGGTAAAGCTGAGCTTAGAGTTGGAGTTCAAGCTTGCCTCAAATGTTTAGAGATTACGATGAACTCTATCATGATGCAGAGGCATGGGATTGGAACGAAACCAGTGAAAAAGAGATCAGATCTACTGAGCTTATCGTCGAGTGTGGTCGCTGTGGCAGCCAGCACCACTGAAGGGGCTCCGATGGCGAAGTAGGTCTCATCCCAGAGTTGAAGACCGAACTCAGTGGTTTAGGGCATCGGTAGAATTCCAGCAAACGCCGGAGGGTAGGGTTATTGAAGCAATAGCAGCCCTCTTTAGCGTTTGTGCAGACGAAAGGCGCCAGGGGCTTTGAACCACCCAGCGAGGATAGGTTTGTCACGTAAATCTGAAAAATGTTGGAGGTTTGGTTTCTTCTTGCATCGATGGTACAACAACTTCACGCTCTGAAGTTGAGTCCGCGATCAAATGAGTAACTTTTCGAAGTGAGCATCGTCTACTTGCGCATATTTTTCCACGAGTTATTGCTCTTGTCTTTGTTTTTGTGCTCTTACTTAATTGAACAAGAGGGAAATGGCAAAATTTCTGAATGGAGAACAATAAATTACGGAGCTTCCCCGTATTGATCGCGCGCATGACGGGGAAACCCGCTCAGGATCGCGAGGCAACATCTCGTGGAAATATCCACCGATGAAGACATCTTTTATTCATATCCATCCCAACATTTGTTTGCCACCCCGTGCAAATGCAATAATTAACAGCACAGACAATGGTGAGTCGCGCGTTCAATAGCTGCTGTCCGCGTGTTTGCTATTTACTCTGAGATTTTTAGCCGGGAAGTTTCCACCCCTTCGAAACTAATTAATTTTCGCGCTCAATGCAAGAGATTAATGATTTATGCCAATGTCGATGAATGTACGCGTTGAGAAAAGGTTGTGGAATTAACGGCCGGAAAGATTAGCGTGTGACGCGAAGCCAAAAGCGGCGGCTGTGTAGTCGTTCGCGAGCGGAAAAAGGCAGCGTGATCTTATCATGTAAGGTTTTAATTGCAAAAAATGTAGTTGCATTATTTGTCAGTGCAGCGGGGCATTTGCTGAGAAAGTATCGATAAAGTGAAGATTTTTGTGCGCCAGTGCTCGGGAGTTTAAAAAGCAGAACATAACGGCAACACAATCATTTCGGGAAGATTTATTCGTGGAGCATTTCTGTTCAAAACTTGTCGCAAGTTGACGTCGAGAACTCGACGTTGTCCCGGCTGATTGAAGGCTTGCGTGGAATTTTATGTCACGATTGCAAAGATTCTTTCTAAAAACCTTCAACTCACTGTGAGGGACCTTCCCAAGAAATTTGAACTCGATTGATTTCTTCATCTCGTAGATATCTAGCTTTCTATTAGTTGCAATTAGACGGTGAGTTAAGCCTAATTCCCCACCTGATTGAATGCAATATGAAAACTAATGCCTCGATCGCTATGAAAACTCTTATGGTCCTGCGAAACCTTGTGAGGGTCCTACCTTTAAAATTTGAACTGGATTGTGTTTTTTATTGTGAAGACATCTTATTTTTTTGGGATGTCGACTTAAGCCTACATTATCGCCTGTTTGACAGCTATGCAAAACCTAAGGCCACGATTGCGTTGAATGTTTGCAGGGTCCTGTAAGAAGCCCTAAGGGGCCTTCCTGTCAAATATGAACCATATCTAATGTTTAATTTAGACGTTTGTGTTAAATCGCAAAAGTTTCTCCCAAACGTGGGTGAAAAGTTAAGCCTACTTCCCATCTGGAATGTCGATTGTGTGAAAACTAATGCCATGATTAAAATGATAGTTTGCAAGGTCCTGTAAGAAGCCCTAAGGGTTCGTCCTGTTAAATATTAACTATATCGAATGATTTATTTAAAAGTTATTCTTGTCCTGATGTTTTTTCCGAAATGAGGCGATAAGTTAAGCCTAGTTCCTATCTTGAACGACGATTGTGTGAAAACTAATGGCACGATTAAAATGAAAGTTTGCATGGTCCTATAAGATGCCCTAAGGGTTCCTCATGTCAAATATTAACTATATCGAATGATTTATTTAAAAGTTATTCTTTTCCTGATGTTTTTTCCGAAATGAGGCGATAAGTTAAGCCTAGTTCCTATCTTGAACGACGATTGTGTGAAAACTAATGTCATGATTGGAATGAAAGTTTGCAAGGTCCTGTAAGAAGCCCTAAGGGTTCCTCCTCTCAAATATTAACTATATCGACTGATTTATTTAAAAGTTATTCTTTTCCCGATGTTTTTCCGAAATGAGGCGATAAGTTAAGCCTACTTCCCTGCTTAAATGAAGACTGTGTGAAAGATAATGCCACAATTTGACTTAAACTTTTTATGATGCTGCAAGACATTGTAAGGGCGCTTTTGGTAAAATATGTTAACCGTATAGAGATTGTTTCTGAAAAATGCCAGCGGCTTTTCTTTTCTCCAGCGAAAACTCGTAATTGAATCGCGATGCTCCAGTCCAGAGGATGTCCCTTCTTCCACAGAATAATTGCTTTAACCGTCTCAAAAGTGAAGTCAAGTTGATGAATTATCTCTGGAAAGGAAGGAATGAAGACCACTCCACTTTTCCCATTACCGGCGCACCACATGTCTCAAAATTCCTTGTCCATTTGAAATTTTCACCGGAAGCCGCGAAATTAATTTCCTCCCTCGACACGAATTGCACAAATTTCTGTATCGTATTGAAACAGGATCCTATTATTTTGCTGTCAGCTGTCATGTTGCTTGGGGGAAGAGACAAAAAACAAAAAAACTAGTGGTGATAATTTAGTACTACGTGGAGAACTTCAGTGTGGCATTTCACTGGGATTCCAGCTGCACAAACCAGAACTGGGATGCTATTTTGGCGATGAAATCCGAGTCGTCTTTACATTTATCGCCGGTGCAAATAAGGACAGTGTCCGAAAGACAATTGGCAGCTGTTGCTTCCATTATCATCACATATTTCATCTCCTCTCACACCCGACCAGCATAATTCCTTGACAAGTCGGGGTTGTTTCTCCGTATTGATTTATTCGCGGTAGCTGAGAAACTGCTATTCCTGTCTTTATGCTCCTTCTGGGCTGTTTATCAGCAAAACCCATGAGGGACTCGGATCTGGCATGGAAATGTTTCAACATTCGTGTTCATTGTCCCTGTTCAGAGGGATTCTGATTTAGTTTGTATTTTTAAAGACAATTCTGATGCCAAATTGTATTTGACGCGATCGTGAAATATAGACAGACGCAGGTATGTGATCGAGGCTATATCATTGAAAGTCTTTAACATAATATATCACACCTCTGGCAAAGTTTGTTCATAATATCGTTCCAGATTAAATTGATTAGTCAAAATATAAAATTACAGTGTCGTTCGCAGTGTGCGTATGGCAACCAAGGTCAACTTCGCGTTTGGAAACCCCGCAACAAACTGTTTTCTGGTCACGATGATATGGACGACTTTTGTCAAACAGATGATTAGCAAGTATATTTGAGTGATCATTTTGTACAGGAAGTTGTAGTTATTCATGTGCATAGAGTAATCAAGGTCATTTGATCGATAAGAAATGAGGGAAGGAGTCGTTGAAGGGCTTTGATTGTTCAGGGGAATCTTGTAAGGAATGGGATTTTAGAGTGGATTACGTTCTTGGATTCTTCCAGGTGTTTGAGGTTTACACTGGGCATAGATGAGACAAATGTCTTCGCCAGATGACCTTGAGTCGCGGGAGTTTCCATTTTCGGCCGGGATATTGCCTTGTAAAAAGTTTACGTTGCAGAGAAGTGACAGGGAACTGTCAGTCCATGAAGCAGCAGACTCTTGCAGGGCAATTTGAGTTGATGGTTTTTCCTTTACGTCTTCAAGAAGAAGAAGAAGACGAGAAATAAGGAGCAACTGTCAGGATTAATGGTGGCAGTCGTTGCGGCTGTCAGATTGTTGTCATCGTTATGTTTTCCCAGTCTCCTTGACGATGTCACGTGGTCCTCTTTTTTGGACGCCATTTTGATGCCAATGTAGGAGGTTTGGTCTTTTTCTACCGATGTCCATTAACACCCTATTTCTCCAATGGCTTTTTCTCGAACACTGTACATCATCATTAAGATACGTTTCCTGCAGAGTATCGATCGCGTATCGATTGGTTTTTGACGACCAAATGACCTTCAAAAAAACCCAGCACCGTGGGACCCATGCTGGAATTGGAGTAATGGCGTATTTTTCGGCCCATATCCACCCTTAAACCATGCAGGACGTGTTTTGTTGTTTGATGTGGGCGGGGCTTGTGTTTGCTCTTCTTTCTGTGTCGTCATCTGCACTAGTCACTTCCATTATCTGCGCTGTCATGTCATCGTGTTCCACTCCAACACGCCGGTCACGTGACTGTCGTGTTTGCGCAACGCCAATATCACAGGGAAACCCCGCCCACTTCGTCCAATTCCACATGCCCATTCGGCTTCGTTTGGACCGCGAAATGCACGTAGGTAACCTTATTTGGGCCTCGAAACCCGATGAAAACGACTTTAAATTGAGAGAACGGAAATTTGGAAGGGTTTTCTGAAACTAGCCAATCAGAGAGCAGCGTGGGCGTGGCTTGGGAGGAGCCAGAGGCGGGGCCTACGATAATGTCAACAGGAACTCCTTATGTTGTTTGAGAAGATGTTGATAACGGAAATTTGGATGGGTTTTCTGAAATTAGCCAATCAGAGAGCAGTGTGGGCGTGGCTTGGGAGGAGCCAGAGGCGGGGCCTACGATAATGTCAACAGGAACTCCTTACGTTGTTTGAGAAGATGTTGATAACGGAAATTTGGATGGGTTTTCTGAAACTAGCCAATCAGAGAGCAGTGTGGGCGTGGCTTGGGAGGAGCCAGAGGCGGGGCCTGCGATAATGTGAACAGGAACTCCTTATGTTGTTTATAAGAAGCTGTTGATATATGTTTCAAGTTATACTGATTTTTCTGTGTGGACTATGTACATGCTGTAGTTGGCATTAGGTGTGGGCGTGGCCTGGGAGGAGCTTTGGGCGGAGTCTGTGTAAATCTGAACAGGAACGAAGTATGCTCGTTAATCCGGATTTGCTAAAACTGAATGGGGTTTTTCTCATCTTTCTAAACGTTTGTTTTCGTGAAACTATACTATATTTGTTATGGGCGTGGCTTGGGAGGATCTAGAGGCGGAGTCTTAGAACATCTCAATAGCAACGAAGTTTTGAATATGTGCTTTGCTTTTGGTATTGGGTGTGGGCGTGGTTTGGGTGGAGCCGAAGGCGGGGCGTGCATTAATACAAGGTCTAAATAATTTTTCTGTATCGACTACCTATTTTGTTCACTAATGAGCCGCTGTTCACATTGAATCTGGGCGTGGCGGAGGTAGGGCAATGGGCGGAGTCGGTACAAAAAAGTTCACGCCCATGTATTTTCTGACGAACACTGAAAAATTGCATATTTTTGTTGTCATCTAAATGCAGTGGAAAAACATCAAATATAGTTTGTTTCATCTCGACTATTGAGCCTAGCCCCGCCCTTGGCTCCTCCCAGTTACGCCCACGGAGCCTTGTGATTGGCTGTTATCAGCTACTTGTCTTAAAGCGCCTGTTTTATCGCGTAGGCGCCATCGGTCGGTCTGGAAGTTGCGATTGGTGAAGGGGAGGAGCCTATTTGGCTATTTTGAGCTGGATTTGGCTATATACGGAGCAAATATACTGGAATCTTTGCAGAATGGCTGCGCGGACGCGAACAAGCGACTGCGCTTGTCGCGAAATATGTAAGCATGGGATCACGTGATGCGGCCCTTATGCAAATCGGGCAATGGGGCCGTTGACATTAGGGCCTTATCCGTTTGGAATTAAGTGCGACTGCAAACGGTTTGTTGGTTTGTCGGCTGTTAATCGACGCAAGCCTCATGAATGGAAACGGTGTGCATAGTGCCCTAACACCGATATGCATATTTTGTACCGAGCGTGGGAAAGAAAGGGCCAAAGGGCCAACTTACCGGTCCCCTGGGCACTTTTCGGTTGGGCTTCGCCTCGTAAGAAGCAGTTTGCGAGTAGAAATGCGTTCACGGATTAGGACCCACCCGGGATTAATAAAGCCCATTGCCAGCAAATTGAGAGGCGTTTATAAGGTTGAGTCACTGTACAGGGTGTCCCATAAGTCCCTGAACACGGAACAGCGATGAGCTGGCATATCGAAAAAAAACGTTATAACCGCAATTCGCTCAAGTGTTTTCTATTCACGTCTTTGTTAAGCTTAATTCGAAACAAATTTAAGGTTTAGTTCGTTATATCCGAGGTTTCTGTTGTAACAGAGACCCATTGTGATTTTTCATTTTTCTTGTGTAACGAACATCTCCGTTTCCTCCCGGCAAAACCACGCAAGTTCTGGTATCGATAAAAATGCCAACTCGGGTTACAGTGAACGTTCGTTGTATCCGAGGTTGGCTGAAAATACTAATAATTCACTGTATTGTTGTTTGGATACAGTTATTTAATCAATTTCGCTTACAAAGAGCTGTAAAAAGTGGCTTTCAGTGTTGTTCCTTATATCCGAAGTGTCACTGTATCCGAGGTTAGCTGGTTACATTTGCAATCTAATACCAGATATATTTTTATTTTTCTGGAACGGTTTTTTACTTAGTTTCCCTTACATAGAACCTTAGGAAGTGGGTTTTAATGGTGTTCGTTGTAACCGAGGTGTCACTGTATCCGAGGTTAGCTGATTAAACTAGTAATCCAATATCAAATGTACTACATAATTGTTTTGAAACAGTTTTCTTTATTTCTCTTACAAGGAACCGTAGGATTCGGCATTTAACAGTGATCGTTGTATCCGTGGTTCACTGTATCCAAAGTTCATTGCATCCGAAGTTAACTGCGTCTAAAGTTCACTGTTTACAAAGTTCTCTGTATCCAAAGTTCACTGTTTCCAAAGTTCACTGTATCCGAAGTTCACTGTATCCAAAGTTCACTGTGTCTAAAGTTCACTGTGTCCAAAGTTTACTGTTGCCAAAGTTCACTGTTTCCAAAGTTCACTGTGCCCAAAGTTCACTGTTGCCAAAGTTCACTGTTGCCAAAGTTCACTGTTTACAAAGTTCACTGTATCCGAAGTTCACTGTATCCAAGTTGGGCCAATTTCAGAATTGCATTTCGCTTTACAGCGTTGCTAACAGAACATTCATCCATTGAAAACTATTTTGATAATCATTACTCGTTAGTTGCTTTGTTGGCCGACAGACGGCGCTGCATCGCTACTGCGCATGCGCACTGCAAACCCTCATTTCGATTAGGGGGAAAAAATAGACACCAATGGAAATGTCTCTTTTTGAGGCCCATTCAGTGGTTGGGTTTTTATTTATGGCCCTTGTATTTTCGGGCCCTTTGTTGACAGCAGCGCCACCAAACGTGAAAGGGGATTACGTAGGGGCTTAGGGCCGATATCTTAATCCAATCTGGCCGTTTGTTGACATTGTCCTGTTATTTATTACCCAGTGTTTACTACTAGTAAATAATAGGACTTTTTAAAGAGTAAATAGAAAGGGGCAAAAATGGTTCTGCGCATGCGCGTGCATAAATTAGGGGTAACCAATGGATTGACACGGTTTTTTGAAGGGCGTGACCGTGCGGAAATTTTCACAAAAAGGCCCTTGAAAAAGCCAAGTGAGAGTGTGTGTAGGTAAACATGGGTTTTTATTTTCTGGGAGAAGTGTTTGGCAGGAGCGCCGTTGCACTCGTAATGTCAAGTGACTAATGGCCACCATGACTAGCAGGAAAGTGGCCAACCCTTGAAAAACCTAAATAATCACGGAAATTTGGTGTTGTATTTGTTTTGTGTCATCGGTTTAATGATCTCCAAAGGGCACGCATGTAATGGATATATATTATATAATCAATGGGCCGTGTTCAATTGGCCCTGGATGCTGTGCGTGCGGAACTGATTATCATTGGGACCTTAATTGGTCGTTTAGGGTGTGGTCAGTGGCACTGCGCAAAGTGATTTCGGGCTCTCAAGGGACGCCATGTTCGTTGGGGCCTATCGCAGCGCCGCCTGGTGTCGCTTTTAGCAACTGCGCACAGGATGTCCCAACTAATTGAGACATTATTGGGTGCGACTGTGCAAAAATATTGTTCCCAAAACCTACAATGTAGTCGGTACAGCATTGAACGTAGTCGGTACAGCATTAAACGTAGTCGATACAGAATTAAACAAAACCGGTACAGCCTTTAATGTGTTCGATACAGCTTTAAGCGTAGTCGATACAGCATTAAACGTAGTCGATACACCATTAGACATTCGGTAAAGCCTTTAATGTGTTCGATGCTACTTTAGACGTAGTCGATACAGAATTAAACATAACCGGTACTGCCTTAAATGTGTTCGATACAGCTTTAAACGTAGTCGATACAGAATTAAACATAACCGGTACAGCCTTTAATGTGTTCGATACAGCATTAAGCATTTACGGTACAGCCTTAAACGTAGTTGACACAGCCTTAAACGTATTCGATACAGCTTTAAACGTAGTCGATACAGCATTAGACATATTCGGTACAGCATTAGACATATTCGGTACAGACTTAAACGTATTTGGTACAGCCATAAATCTAGGCAG
>WWPM01020336.1:0-22749 GCA_023279145.1 Glomeris maerens
ATTAAATGAATATTGCATATTTATTGTGTTTTCCTGTAGATACCTGCCAGCAAAACTTCAAGATGATCAGCTCTATGTCTTAATGCGGAAGTGCTCCAAAGTGGAATTCGTTTACGGACTTAATCCAATTCATATTGAGAAGCGGAGGTCACGTAAAGGCCAACACGGACTCAGTATTCCAGGAGTTATTTCGGCACTGTGCACATGTGCTCATCTGAAAGGTGATAGCATTTAATCTACTCATATTGTGTAAAATATCTCGGATTTTAATGTGTACTTTTTCAGGGATTGAAACCTCGCATCTGCAGCTGATGGAAGCCATATTGCGTGATTTCCCACATGTCACTATCGTTGGGCACTTTCGGAATGTGAACGGCCGGTTCCCAATCTCTGACAGCAGCAAGTTGAGGCTGCCGTGTAACCCGCTGCTATCCTCTTTGCACCTAACCGGTGTGGAAATTTCGGAACTGCCACCTATGTCTCAACTCCAATATCTCTATCTGCAATGGGTGCAGTTCGCGCAACCTCATCCCTTCAGGGATTTCTCAGCACCTAAACTGAACACATTTGTCATGCGCCACTGCTGGGGTAAAAAATTTGACTTGGCTGTAACGCAATACTTTCATATTTTTCACACTAATCTCTATTCAGTTAAAGTTTTTCTTAACAAAATGTGTATTTAAGATGTAGCATATTGTATTGATTCCAGACTTAAGCTGACCAATTACGAAATGAATTCACAAATCTACAGTACTGTTTTTTTTTTATTAAATGCTGATTAATTTTCAGGACCGACGAATCCCGTGCGATATTTCCCACTGATGTTTGCTTTGGCCGCAGCAGTAAACCTGAAGCGGATGGAATTCATCAATGTCTCGTTTCTGGGAAGACTTTTGCAACGAGTTGTTGAGGACCATTGGCGTTTAGGAACTTTTCGCAAGTTGGAAAAAGTGGCTTTCGGAGCTTGCCGGAGCATCACCGAATCTGATCTTGGTTAGTTTTCATAAACATGGTCGTCATCCCTGAAGTATGGCCTTTAAAAATTATCCCCTCTTTCGTAGGTTACTTGTTGATCGTTTGCTCGGAGCGATTACAAGATTTTGCTTTGCAACCTTCACTGACCCGTGACAGTTTCTTGGCATCGCTGCAGGCTTCACACATGACATTCCCCCAACTTGTCACGCTTCATTTGGGATTTGTTGACAGTTTTCCACGTAAAGGTATTTGTGCCCTTAAAGTTATTTCGCACGTATTGTTAGTGTAGCATGTACATGGCAATGATTTCTGGTGACCATTTCTATATTTCTAGGTTTATGGTTTGAAGAAGATCTGGTGAACTACGGTTTAGCGGACATGATGGAGCTTCCCGCACCAATTACAGACGTTGGACTTAGACGAGCCGGACAACTCTTCCCTCATTTGAAGACGCTAAGTCTTTATAACTGCCCACACCTTGTTCATCCTACCGCATGGGCAGTACAAGGTTGGTAATCTACTAATACTTTGATTAGACAGTTCAGGCCTTTGTCAGACTGTTTAACTTGTTGAGCAGGAGACAGAACGGCTTGGGGAAACGTCAAAGATCTGACTTTAAGCCGTTGCCATTGCTTGCGATTGGAGGATTTTATAACTTTCCTCAAGACTTTAGTCAATCTGGAAACTCTCACTTTGGAAGAAGTGTTCAGGGAACCGCCAAAAGGTTGTTCACATGTTGGCTTAAGCGCAGGAACCGGACTTGGCATGTCGTCTGCCATCGTGAGCAATCAGCAAGAACAGGTTGCTGTCAATGGCCAACAAGTCGTAGATGCCGAAGAAGCCATTGCGGGTGCAGATCCGGAAGCCCCTGTTAGTAAATTTACAATACTTGAAATCGCAAATAATTTGAAAATATCACTGAGAATTAAATACAAAATAATGCTAAACTGAAAATTTCCATGTAAATGCGCAAATTTCCTATTGGAATACCCTAGTGTCATAAAACAAAGAGGAATGTGATTATATTTCAGAGCTCTGACAATGAAGATCAACTTGATCCTGAAGGAGGACATGACATTTTTCGGCAAGAAGATGCTGATGATGCGGAGGATCATTGCACTTCTGAAAACTCAAACACTGACAGGTGTGAGACTTGCAAGTTACGCGTCAACAAAGTTGATGAGATGGAAGTGGTCGATTTTGACAACCCGCGTCCCGGCACTTCAAACCCATTGGTATGCAAGTGTTCGGCATCAGTGTTGAGTAGTGGCAATCGCAAGAGGAAACGCAGATCATGCGGCAGGAAAACGAGGAAATGTAGCCGAAAAAACGAAGATGAAGATGAAGACATTGAAAACATGCGAATGACAAGAGGTCGGTGTCTCAGTTTGAAAAAGAAGAAACGAGACCAGGGGTCCATGGTGACAAGTGACGACATAAGGCAGGAAGTCCGGAAAGCTAATGCTGTACCAACCGGTAAAAAAGTACCTGGCCGAAAAGGGGACTTCGTGGAAAGGTGGATGTTCGTAATGTTCATGAATTTTGCACGGTTTTATGTGATCTTAATCGAATTGATGTACCGGGATTTCCAGGGTAATTGAAGGTCAAGCTGATAGATTCATACCAACACCGTTTGTAAAGAGAAATAAACCTCTAAGTTCGAACAAATCTGTACCGAGTGCACCGGAGATGTTGGATAAAGCTATAAGCACAAGTGACCCTCTTCTGGAAGATGATTACCAGCAGGTTTTTAAATTACTTGTGATTCCAATACTATTGAGTATTTCTTTAACGACAATTCATTTGTTATTAGGCAATGAAAATGAGTAGCAAGTCCTTACAAAGTTTGACTGTTATCGGATGCGGCATATCAGACATCATCATAAAGCACTGTTCTCGCCTGCGCAATTTACACAGTGAGTTGCATTTTGTGACAAATTAAATATTAATTGAAAATGTAGCATTGTAAATGTTTAAATTCAAATCTGCAACTCTTGATTAGAAATTATGTACCTAGAATTATTTCATTATCCCAACAAAATTTCAATCCCCGTTGGAAATTTCCACTGGAAATATTTGTAAGGGATCATCAGAAATGGTGACAATGAATGTAAAGGTCTCTATTGCATTTTTATACTATATTGTTTCCATTGCAGTTGAAGCATGTACCATTCTGCAACACATTCGCTTGAATCGCTGTCCTGTCTTGGAAGACATCCACATTAGCCAGTGCCCCAAACTGAATTTGATTTCAGTCGTCAAAGAATTATGTCAGCTTCCCGCTTCCTGCGACCGCAGACTCTTTGTACAGCCGTTTTTGGCGGTTCGGCTGCAGTAAAAATTATTCTTTGTTATTAGATGGACGATGCAGGTAATTAATTGGCTTTTTTTCCCATCACTGGTATTAGTTTCATCAACTTGGCATGGAAAAAGTAGTCTTTCAAACTTCGCTGATGAGCTACGGTATTGCACTGGTTGTCGATCACGGAAACCGTACAGATGACAGGTTCACACAAAGAAACATGATGAAACGATGGCTTCAGCTGTGCAAACAGTTCAATAAGATTCTGATCGCACAAAAGCGAGCCATTAAAATAAAAGAGAGAAATAACTCCAGGTCGAAATTTCCTTGGGGAAGAAACATATTTTGGCTTCAAGGTTAAGACATTTAATTGCTTTTCTTCATCTGTCCATGTATCAATGCTGATTGGAATTGATTTTATACAGGTAAATTCTCAGACGGGCCTTTTGAAGTGATTACGGACATCCAGTGGCTTCATGAACTTTGGTTTACGCCACCGTCAGAGAAAGACGACTTTGAGGCACAAGGTTGTATGTTAAATCAATTTGAACAAGTTTTCATTTTATTCGGTTTAATATGTAATGTCACAATAGGAAAATGGTTTTGTTTAGGAGCGATTGCAAGAGCGGGAGACATGCTGACAGGAATGGGAGACTATGTGAATGAATTGTGCGAATCAAACCGGAAATTTCCTTTGGCATTTCTTACAATTTATATACATATGGCCGACATTATCCATAGAAGAAATTCTATGCAGAAAGCAGATTCATAGTGATGAATTTCATCAAGTTCCCTGTAAAATGACTTCCCTTTACCATATTCCGCATTCTTTACTGAAATATAAATATCGTTGCAATGTTAACATATTGTTATATGGTTTCTATACGATTAAAATTAAGTGTTGAAGGTGACATCAATGGGAGAATCTCGGCTTTCATAGTGAACGTCATCTCCATCAAGTTCGTCATCGTCATCATCGTTGCTTTCACTATCATCGTCATCGTTGTCATCATCGTCCTCCTCTTCTTCGTCTTCATCATCGAAATGCTGAGAAAGTAACGTGATTTATTTTAGATTATTTTCTCGGAATTGTACGCGAAATGTATTTTGTTTACTAACTTCAGATGCAGTTTTGCCGATTGGGACTACGTCGTTGTCCTTTTGTGCAATTGATGCCAACTAAATGGACAAGTATGCAATAATGTTTTATAGGTATATAAGACAACTTATAATTGAATGTATGCAAAGAAATTACAAGATAGAAAATTAACCCAAGCTTTATGTTCGCATTCTTGTCGAGTTAATTCTTCTTCGTCATCGCACGGTTTATCCGGGTTAAACCATAGAGAATCGTCCATTTTCGGCTTAAGCGATGGCAATCGTTCAATACCTTCAGCGCTCATAATCGAAGTTCAACAGTTAATAAATTCAAATTGAATATTTTCTCCGGCGCGAAACTCGTGCTCAGCTTCAACAATGGCGCTCAAACCACGGATCTCAAACAGAATTTCGAATGCGGACCGATCCGTTAGTAACATTTGCGGATCGGGGATGTAACCTCATAATGTTATAATCGGAATTTGAGATATGCCTTTTCTAATAATGCGACATCCATTCAGTCCGTGATTGGGTGGCTCAGAGGGCAGTATTTATAAGTCCTCCTCTAGTGTACTGTGTTTTACCCAATCAGAATACGAGATGAACTCTATATAAGGATTGGATATTTCCCATGATGCTTCAGAGACAAGCTTCAGAGACTTCGCGGTGGTAGCGGTGGCTTTCGCTCGTCAATGAGCACAATGTCACCGGTATGCGCTGTTATCGCTCTCCACTAAAAAAAACTATTTTTAGCGGTTACCTACAAGCAAAAATCTAAGGTTAGTACAAATTGATTTCGGTAAGAATTTATGTTATCGTTGCCTCAATGCCATTTTAATCTAATTAATGCGTGTGTGTGATCGATGAGGATGGCGCCAATTATTTTTCTCCTTGATATTTCATACAACCAATGATGACAGGTCATAATAGACCTTTGAACGCTATATATTTCAGTCTTGTGGAGCAATCCATGGTTCAATCGTTGACCTCGTTTTCTGTAAGTGATGTGTATGTGTGAATTTGTTGACAGAATAATTAAAATCTGAATTTTGTATTAAATTGCCTTGTGATAAAATAATGATAGTATGTTTACTTAGACCTGTTAATTATTTAAACATTTATTCGTGGCAAGAAATAATTTATACAGAATTTGTGTGAATTTTGCGCAAAAATATTTTCCGGTGTCTTGTGATTTTTATTTATTTTTGTGTAATATTTTACTCATAAAATAGTGCTGTCAAGGACCCAGTATAATTGATCCTTAGTGCCAGGCACCGAACGCCATTGTATCTAAATAGGTACTTAATTTATTACATGAACGACCACGATCCTGCTAATGTCCAGTGGTTTTCTTTGGAAACGATAGAGTTTTCTGAAGCCATTGTGCCGTATCCAGACCATGAAAAGTGAAATAGGTCATCAAATGTTGCGAAATCAGCAAACTGACACATTACTTCACATTTACCAGTTTCTGTATTACGCAGGGATGGATATTATTTGGTTTAAAAATAACTTGGAAGGAGCGAAGAAAATACGGTAATTAGTATTTATTGTACTAGGTGGAACAAAGATATTGAAAACTGGTTTTCGTTTTCATTAAAGTTCCTATTTACAGTGTCACATGCAGTTGTCAACTGAAACTAACAACACTTATTTAATAACCATGCACTTGTATTGTATTTAAAGAACAATAAAGGTGTATTTACACCAAGAGTAATTATACGTTAAATTAAAACACGCAGAATGATATACAGTAGAACTCGGTTATAGTGGCCTTGGATGTAGTGTACACTCGGATGTAGTGCACTCCAAATGCCGGTGCCGGCAAAAATCCTATTCAACCAATGTATTTCAACTTCGGATGTAATGTACTCTGTTATAATGGAGACCTCTGCTATAATGGACCATATTTACAGTCTCTTCTGCAATTTTCCATTATAACTGAAGCCATCCCAGCTATTTTCATGATGATTCAGAGTTGTACATTTATTTTTTAAAAAAAGTTGACCACAAATTTGTCAACGAATCTCAAAAATGCATTATTTTCAGGGCCACACCTGCACCATAGTATACTTAATGGTTCCCCTACGGGAGGCCACAGTTCATTTCGTCACATGCTTGTTGGCCCCAACTATATCGGTCACAGTAAAGTGGACACATTCATTCCGTCGTACTTTAAACACCACACTGTGTTCATCACATTGATTTCGTCACATTGACTTGCAGCAACAAACTAGGCAGATTTGTTGTATTTTTATTAAAATTTATTTACATACATTGACAAATATTGAAAAATCAAAACAATGTACAGAGAACTCTGTTATAGTGGACTTCAAGGGACTGGCAAAAAGTGTGCACTATAACCGAGGTGCATTATATCCGATGAATGTCATAAATACATTTAGCCAGACTTTTCTCACTATATACAGGGTGATTCAGTGAAGTGTGGCAATACTTCTGGGAGGGGTAGGGGGCACCATGACGACTCAAAATGATCCATCAATGTGGGGTCGGAAATGCTTCCCTGAACCGGTAATGTAAACCGAAACAGTGATGGAGAATGAAATTTATTGTAATCCGAAATGTACAGAAACAAATGGAACCCAGGTCACAGGAAGTGTTCAAAAAGTCCTCCACAGGCTGAAATGCAGGCCTTGCATCTGCGCCGCATGGAATCCCGAATGTTCTGGAATATTTCTGGACGATATCGAACTTGGACGGCGGCTGCAGCGATCCTTGCAACCAGCTCGTCAGCGTTGTCAATTGAAGTGTCATACACCAGTGATTTCATGTGACCCCTGAAATAAAAATCAAGGCATGACATGTCTGGTGACCGAGCAGGCCAACGCACGGGACCACCATGTCCAATCCAATGTTGGCCCCATGTAACATCCAGGTAGTCCCGAACGGCTCGGCTGAAATGGGCCGGGGCTCCATCGTGTTGGTACCCCATCGCCCGTTGCAGCCCCATACGCCAGGTGCATATCAGCTAATTTGGTGTTGGTGTACTCAGCCATCCTGTTAGCTTAGTCTCCTTTTACAAAATGGCGATCCTCTACAGGAAAGCATGGACTTAACGTGCGGCGCCACCTAGCACCTAAGGGAAGCATTTCCGACCCCACATTGATAGATCATTTTGAGTCGTCATGGTGCCCCCTACCCCTCCCAGAAGTATTGCCACACTTCACTGAATCACCCTGTACAATAATCATACATACAGTACTTGTATGCATAATTACATGAGGGTTTTTTCTCCGTACAAAAAACAAATACAGTCCTTCCTCGATAATCCGGCCCTTTGATTATCCGGCGCATCCGGTAATCCGGCGTTTTTTTGGCCTCCTCGTGAAAATTTCTTAGTACATTTGTCAGGAGGTAGACATTTATTATCGCTGTGCACGATGTTGTGTCTCGTAGATTTTACGTTAACTCGTCCTTATGACCTCTGCCTGCAGCTTCGTCCATAATATTGTTACAAAACAAGTAAATTTGTTCTTAATTTGTACTGTTTTAGCTTCAACCTTCAATACAAATGTGTATCATACATACCCTATATGCTATGTGTACAAAATAACGTAGTTTCGGCTGTTAAAAATTTATGCGTCATTATTAGCAATTTTTCGGTAATCCTGCGTTTTCGATAATCCGGCGGGGCTCTGGTCCCATATCTGCCGGATTGACGAGGGAGGACTGTAGTTCAATTTTAAAAGTATTTCAACTTACCTAGAGCGTAATTATTTATGCCTGAAAAATTCAGTTATCTGTCGTTGTTGGGATAAGGTTATGCAACTGATCAGCAACTGAACTGAATTGTTATCCAATAGCATTGGATTTTGCCCATTGGTCTTTTAAATGTTTCCTAAAATGCTAATCCATTTCTTGGAAAACATTTATACCCTCTAACAACACCCCTTTCTGTATATCAAAAAAGAACACGCAACCAGTTTCACTCTCCATTCGAGATACTATGTGCATGTATTAACCAGTACGGTGTCCATGCAGACGGAAGGTCACAGATTATTTCGTCACATGCTCGTTGGCCACACTATAACGGTCACAATGAAGTAGCCACATTCATTCCGTCATACTTTAAACGGCACACTGCTTTCGTCATTTTCATTTCGTCACACACCATTCGACACAATGTATTCGACACATTCATGTTTGTCACACTCAATGGTATTCAAACCGGCCCTTCAAACCAGTCCTTGTATAGATTGGATCATTCATTACTTTGGTCCTGAACCCGGATATAATCAAACTTTCCAGGTTAAAATGTTGCAAAATATTGACTGTAGAATAATGACTGAAGCAAGGATTAAACAATGGGTAGCAGGTGGACAGGTAAATAAAAATAAAACAAATCCGCAAATCAATGTGGAAAATGTGTCCAATTTGTTGCGGCGAGTCAATGTGACGAAATAAATGTGACGAACACAGTGTCATTTATAGTGTGACAAACATGAATGTGTCGAGTACATTGTGTCGAATGGTGTGTGACGAAATGAATATGACGAAAGCAGTGTGACGTTTAAAGTATGACGGAATGAATGTGGCTACTTCATTGTGACCGTTATTATAGTGTAGCCGCCGAGCATGTGACGAAATAATCTGTGACCTTACACCGTGCTTGATAAATGATAATACATACACGTAGTATCCTGTTCCTATCCGAATAGAGAGTGAAACTGGTTCCGCGTGTTCTTTTTTGATATACAGAAAGGGGTATTGTTAGAGGGTATAAATGTTTTCAAAGAAATGGATTAGCGTTATAGGAAACATTTAAAAGACCGATGGGCAAAATCCAATGCTATTGGATAACAATTCAGTTCAGTTGCTGATCAGTTGCAAAACCTTATCCCAACAAGGACAGATAACTGAATTTTTCAGGCATAAATAATTATGCTCTAGGTAAGTTGAAATACAGTCAAAGCCGGTTAACGTGACCACATCCGTTCTACCTGATTTGGCCACGTTATCCGGCTGGCCACGTTTAGCGAAATGAATTTTTTTATGAAAAAATTGCTAACATCGATTTTTCTAACATCGTTTTATCAGTGCATGGATAATTTACTACATCGGAATATTCGTTGTCCATTTTTAAATGTTAATCAAGATAAAGGAATAGCAATTTGCAATTTGGGTTACTTAATTGTATGCAAACAGATTTGGAATAATCCATGTCCACAATCAGGTTCTATAAGACATGACACGAATGTGAGCCGAAACACATAAGTTTGTATCTTATGGAACCTACTTAATTTGTGGATATGGATTATTCCAAATTTGTTTGCTAATTAAGATGTTCCATAAAGAAAGGCTTTATTCAATTTCAAAGAAAGTCCCGGATATCTTGTTGACGGAGGGATGTATTGTGCACAACTTGCCAGAGAGATGAAATTGCCCATGGGGAAAAAGCAGTCGCTATTTTGTACAAAACTTTCAAAATCTCTGATGGGTACCGTGTGAAGAATGTTGGACTGCCCACAATTTACATAGCATAATGCGGTTTTCTGGCCACGCTAACCGACTTTCTGCCACGCTAAGCGGAGCTTCCAACATGCAAAACACTGCGTTTGATCGGTTCCAGGTCATTCTGGCCACCTTAGCCGGCGGCCACGCTTAAACGGCGGCCACGTTAAACGGCTTTGACTGTACTTTTAAAATTGAACTACATAATTGCTTTTTTGTACGCAGAAAAAAAACGTCATGTAATTATGCATACAAGTATTGCATGTAGGATTATTATATACATAGTGAGAAAAGTCTGGCTAAATGTATTTATGTCATTCATCGGATATAATGCACCTCGGTTATAGTGCACACTTTTTGCCGGTCCCTTGAAGTCCACTATAACAGAGTTCTACTTTAATGTGATAAGTATTTTAACATTTATCATAAAGATGAAGCAGAATGTTTATCTATTATATTGCATACCCATTTCCAGATTATTCTGGAAAGAAAACTTGAAAGTTTACTTAATTTTGTAGATAGTTTTAAAATAGCATTTGAAAACATACATTTTCCTAACGTCTGTTTAGATTTTCTCATGGATACAGATTGGCTAGTTACTGTTTCATTGATTATTTCAGAAGATTGATGAGTTTGGTTTATATTGAGTAGCCTTGGCGTAGTTATATTAAAATTACGTAGGCTTTCCTATTGTTTGGACACGACCATGCAGCTGATCTTTGAAACATTATTATAATAAATGAAGTATGTATTATTCAAACCGTTTTGCGGTTAATAACCTTGTAACTCTCATCTAGCTATTAAAATATTTTGTGCATCGTATTTCATTCATACTGAAATCCCTACCATAGTAAAATAAAATGAAGTTTTTATTTCTCTTTGTATTATCCGCGATAATAAGATTTAAACATTTATCATTGACTTTTGATGAACATCTTGCAAACTACAAGCATTAGGAAATAGCGCTGCATACATGGCAGAACTTGATATTTGTTCTCACTTATAAAAATATTTATACACATACTATCAGGTTTGGAAGTTATGTTTTCATGTGAAAAGGCAATGACTGCATACAAAATTTCTGGTCAGGAAACGCGTTTATACACGTATGTCCTTGTAAGGTGTGTCCAAAAAGTCTGTAGAATGAACAATTTATTGAATAACATGTACTTGCATTGTCACAATAATTTCGCCAATTTAATACAGTGAAAAGGGACATTCAAATGATGTACTGTCAAATTTTTGTACCATTTCAAACATATTTATTCAAGTTATCAATAAAAGAACGAAAAACAGGTGCCCAAAAAGTCTGTAGAATTGCAAAGTAACACCTTGATAACACGGATTTCCAACGAAATACCGCACTTAACGACCTATGCATTTCCCACTGCATTTAATTACATCAAATACACGGTTCTTCATTGAAAATATTAATTTATGAAGCAAAGCATCAGGAATATTGTCCCAGCAGTCCTGAATAGTGGTTTTCAGTTCATTGACATTTGAATATTGTCTTCCATTAGCATAAACACTTGATATTATCCCCCAAAGATTTTCTATAGGATTTAAGTCAGGGCTTCTGGCTGGCCAATTCATAATACTAAAGTTGTTTTTACGGAACCACACTTTTGTAGAATTTGAGTTATGTATTGGAGCATTATCTTATTGAAAAATCCATTGTGTTCCGGCAATTCTTGGTCCTGCTGGAAGCAGATATTCAGAGAGTGTTGCCTGATAGTGTTCAGACTTCTGTCGTCCATTAACGAATGCCAAAGATGTCTCCCCATTGTCGGCAAATCCTCCCCAAACCATCACAGAACCTCCTCCTTGCTGGCGACTATAAAATGTCTTTGGCTCCTTTCTGTGATCATGCCAATAACTTGCCCACCCGTATGGCCCATCAAGATTCCACTTCTTTTCATCACTGAAGACCACAGTCTGCCATTCTTATTTCCAGATCATGCGATCCCTTGCCCACTGCAATCTTGCTTCTATGTGTTCAGGTTTCAAAGGTGGTTGTTTTAACATTTTAGTGTACACCAATGTTGGAACACGGTTCAGGCGGTTATGAACAGTGTTTTTGCACATTTTACTTTCAAATGCATTAGCTGTCTGTGGTACAGAGTATGAACCGTTAGTTATAAGTTGCAAAATTCTTCTGTTATCTCTGTCTGAAATCACTTTTGGCCTTCCAGGACGAAATTTTGGTTGCCAGTTTTCACCTTTCTTAATTAATTTGTAAACTCCAGATTGAAATTTATCTAGAACAGTGGCAATTTCTTGTATTGAAGCATTTTCAGCCTTCATTTTCCAAATCTTTATCACTTCATCATGCGTGAACTGTTTGTTGTTAGGCATTGCGCCTCGAATAATGCTGTAATGTGCAGTGCATGAGGACCAAGAAAATGAAATTGACAGAGAAATTGATGCAGTTGAGCATTCCACAATATCTCTCCCTATTGGCTCCTTTCAGGTCAAGTGGGAATAAAAGACATTGAATTAAAGGTGAGCTGACATTGATTTGTAACCCCCCCCCTTGGATTTTACACCATGTAATGTTCATATAAAATAAATACTATGACGTCTCTTATTTTATTTAAAAAAATTGTTTATGGAGTTATTTACGCTTGAAGTTTACTTGTTTTCTGACCTGTGGAGCAAGGCTATAGAGAGGGGCCTCCTAGAATGGGAAGTCTGTTGCACCAATTGTGGCAAATAAGCCCGAAACCACGTGTGTAGCTGTTACCTAGCAAGATTTTCAAGCCGATTTTATGAATACGTCCTCTTCACAGGCCTGGGGATCCTTTCTACCCTTTCCCAAAATATTTCTTACTTGTGGTTACAAATTAAAAGGCTGAATGGGTCAAAACTTCCTCGACGACGATGAAAATGAAGCGGTGGGCGCCGCCATTTTGAAAACACGTTCTTGCCATGTGTTGGTGCAATATTGTCCCCAACTTCAACAATTATTATTACAATAACGAATTGACAGAAAAATCACAAAAAAATAGGCAATGCTCAAAGAAGGCTTACTAATGGCACCACAAATTTTCAAGCGCTTTGGTTAGGCAAAATATTTACTGTCAGTTCACCTTTAAACTCAATTCTACAGACTTTTTGGACACCTGTTTTTCGTTCTTTTATTGATATCTTGAATAAATGTGTTTGAAATGGTATAAAAATTTGACCATACATCATTTGAATGTCCCTTTTCACTGTATTAAATTGCCGAAATTATTGTGACAATGCAAGTACATGTTATTCAATAAATTGTTCATTCTACAGACTTTTTGGACGCACCTTACGTGCCATCCCATACGAACACAAGTTGTTACGTTTGTTCACAAATCCATATGGAGTTTATTATAGGTTTTGTGACCTTATTGTATTCATAATAAGTTTCAAATGTTTGAAATATTATAGAATATATCTTGGAGATACATCCATGATGACAAACCATGATGTATCATGATGTACCACTATGTACTTGCGTATGTTTTCATGTTCGTGTATAAATAAACCTGACAGTAATTGAAATGAACTTGAAGGAAATTGAAACAGGCTGTGTGTGAATGCTCCAGACGTCATCGTTATATAGTAACAATAGTGTTTACCAGGATGATATCGCATGGAAAGACCGGATGAACCTGTATAAATTAAACACAGTCCGTCCATGAAATCTGGAAGGTTATTTACGGCTTTTATTTAGTAGTTGGCATTGGGTGCATCAATGATGTGCGTATATCCTCTTCCACATCCTGAAACTGAAATCTATGAATTTTTAATAAATTTAGTTTTTCTGGACGCACTGCACAATGTGCATCCAAAAAGATGTAGTATGTCTTCAATTTCGATTTTCGTTGAATGAATGTGGCAGTAACGCATGATGTTAAAATATTAAAAATGTTTTTTTACTGTTACAGATGGAAGAATATTTCAAATTCGGATACAATGTGCCGTACCTGTTCTTTGAGAATCTCTCCATATCGACAGCAGGAGGTTAATTAAAATGAAGTAACATTGTTAACTTATCAGTTTTTGATGACATAATATCTTGCACAGTATACATTGCAATTTCATCTGAATTCAACTGATAAAATTATAATTGCTACAATACAGAAATAAGAAATTAACATGAAATAATTATTTTTTTCATTTGGATGATTAAAAAATAAATTAATTGGTAAGAATTTAATTATTATATTAACTGCATAGTTTTGTCACCCTATTATTTTGAACCCAATACTTCCATAATATAGGCTAGTAATTTTAAATCAAATATATTGGGTTTAATTTGGCAAATGTAAAATTTGAGTTATTCGTTTAGGTTTTATCTAACAAACAGGCTAAAAATCTGTTTTAGCATTTTCCTGTATAGATTTGTAATTTGTCTTTTATTGTGCAGGAATGGTTGGGGCTGTTGCAGTATTTGTGATAGTTGCAGTCTGTTACGAAGCTCTACGACTCACCAGGAAATTGTTTGCAGTATGGATGGATAAGCAAGTCACCATTTCCAAGGATGACAAGTCAGAAACTGTTCGACTTAACAAAGCAACTAGGAAATATCCCACTTTTATATGGTATTACCTGATTTTTTGATGTACCCACATGCGTATAGTATAGCCAACTTCGCAACGAAATTATTATTGTAACAGTCGGTATCAAACAATTTGGAATGGAGAATTGCGCGGATTTATTATATATTACAATATATACACATCCACAAATTCCTGTCTAACTTGGAAGCTAGATGATATTTAACAACAATTAAACATAGACAATGTAACAATTTATTTACACAAAAAGGTTTATTGCTACTGGATTGTTTTCATTTTTTCAATTTTAATGTCCATTATTATCCCTGAGATTACTGTCAATTTTGTGGGCACTTTCTTGTCCAAGTTCTTGAAAACATTGCTGCATGTAATTTCAAAATGTACTACTTTTGCCATTTCTTTGGAGGGAAGCCAACGGCAAAAAATTGGACTATCTCCAAGTTTCAAAAGTGGATACTGACTGTACTTGTAACTAAATTGAGAAAAAATACTCACGCACCAACAAAAATTGTGAATATTATACGTAAGTATGGTCTGTTTGTGCCAGTTAAGATTTCTAGTGTCTTGGGGGTTTCACCAAAAAAATACAGTTAACAAGTTGACATGGTCAGTTTGTTAAAATTATATATAAAAAAGGTTGTTTACATCGCTTATAAATATAAATTACAGACAACTTACAGTTAAAAATATGGATTCATGAATTTACATAATTATTTGGTTGTGAATATATTTAAATTTGGTGATCATAATGTGCGTTACTACTACATGGGCATTGGTTAATATTATGATTTCTTGTGTTTCTCTAGGGTGAAGTACAACTTGGCACAGAGTGTCCTTCACATGGTACAAGTAACACTCGGTTATTTTCTCATGTTGGCTATCATGACTTACAATGCATGGTTGGCTATCGCGATCATAGTTGGCCTTACATTGGGATTTTTCGTATTTGGTACATTTGACACACAACATTACGAAGGGGATACTACGACCAAACCGAGATCATACTCCAATAAGTCGGGAGAATCAAGTTTCAGTAGTGTTACAACCACAGTTGAAACATAGCAGGAAATTTGCTCTCTGAAATGTGTAAAATTAAACACATTTTGTTTTGCCTGTCGTCATAAATTATATCTTATTACTGCTGCTGCTATATAATTTAGGGAATTCATCTTTTATTAAGCTTGTACATATAAATTTATATGAAACCCATTAAAGGTTTTAATGCTATTTTGTCATAGCATATTTACTCGTATTTTCTTTATCCTTTTTTTTCAATTTTATATGCACATTTTGTACCAAACAAGATGGTATTTTTAACATTCTGAATAACTCGAAGCAACAACCATAGTTTTAAATACATGGGGAATGGAAGTGTGTTGTCTTTTAAAGTTTCCCCAATGAAACCAGTATTTACTTGAAAGGTGTATGACATGTGACTATGTATATAGGTACATTGTGTGAACAGAACTCAATGCCATTCAACAGCTGTCAGGCGTACATCTACAATATACGTATGTATATGTTTGGTTGTACAGTATTTTTTATTCCGTATTTCCAGGAAAACAATTAAGTCACGCCAACATGAGGAAAGTTGCGAGATTCATGACAGATCTGTGAAGTATTCAATATTTTCATTTCGTATTTTACAATATTTGCCTGTATATACAAGTACAGGATAGTAATATCAACAGCAATTCAAACAGTTTTTGCCAAAAAAATATCGAAATACAATCGGTTCAATACATAATTGCCAAATACTTTTTGGCATTTAGCAGTGCTTATAATATATTGTTAAAACGAAATTGACATTTTATATGTAATTATGACTAATTTGGCTTGGGACATATGTTCAAAGAAGCAAACGTCCAACACAACTGCATCTTCGAGAGTCGCACATGGTTCCATGTAGACACGGTGGGCACCGGCAAATTGGTCTGAATAGTTTATTTGTAATTCGAGGTCTACCGACAAACTAAAAATGACATAATGTGCGAGGGCAATTACACAAAACGATATAAAATTGTGCATATTCTTGATATTACGTAAATTGATTAATCTTACCTCCATATTGATATCATCGTTTATGTAGTAGTTGTCAAATGGAAATCCCTGAACTGATGTGACATACAAGAAAAATGCACTGCTACAAAACAAAAATTTCACCAGTGAACACATTCTATCGTTTGCCAAAGACGTTTGAAGATGTATTTGGCAAGCATAGCTTATGTATTTCATTCACGGTAACGGAAGCTGCATTGAATTGTGGACTTCATTCCTTGTACCAAGGATGTTTGTATGCTAACAAAAAAATATGAACTCTTAAATTCTAAGAAGGCTATTGCGAAAATATAATCATGTATTTATTTTTCAACGTCGTTCCCCTGTAGGACGAGAGACATTTATTACGGGTTCAATTATTATTTCCAACAATGTGCATACGATTCCGGTTATTGTTTCGGATAATACAATGAGCTTGGACTTATTTTGCCCACCAAAGTACCGTAATCCAATTTTACAATTTCAATTTACGCATCGTTTTTTCAAAACTCGCAGTTGGATGAAACATGAATGACAAATTATTTCAAAATAAACGTTATGGTTATCTAATATTTCTCGACATTTCTTAATTATCATATAAAGAAATGGCGTTAAATACAATTTGGTAAAAATGAAAAGAGGGCGATCATGTTTCAGCAGTGCACTGAAATGTAACAGGAAATTTAATTCCTCTCTGAAATGTGTAAAATTGAATACATTTATTCAGTTTTTCCTATCGCCATATTTTATTTTATGCATTCAATACGTACGTACATACACCGTGAAGTCACACCAGAGTTTGAATAACACGAGGAAAGTTGTGGCATTCAAGGCAGCATTGTGATGTATTCAGTATTTTGATTTTTTACATACAAATAATTGCCTGTTTACAAGAATAACAAAAATATCATCTGCAGTTCAAACAAAGGTTTTACCGAAGAGAAACAGAAATACAATCGGTTCAATGCATTAAGTGTCAATTATAGAGGTCTTTTAGCTGTGTTTTTTTTATTTGGTTTTTTTGATTTGGTTAAACGTTTGACACAACTGCACCTCTGAGCTTCGCAAATGGATCCTTCTGGACACTTTGGACACCGGCAAATTGGGTGCAAAAATAGATCACCAGGTCCACGTAAGTGTAGCCTAAAAATGACATGTGCGAGAGCAATTACACATAATTCTTGTGAATATTGCGTAATTTATTGATTAATCTTACCTTGGTATTGATATCATCGTTGTTGAAGTCTTTGTTAGATGTGATGCCCTGAAGTGATATGACATGCAAGAAAAGTTCACTGCTACAAAACACAAATTTCACAAGTGAGCACATGCTATCGATTTCCAAAGACGTAGGACACAATGGACACTGGCAAATTGATCGAAATAGTAGATTATTTTCAGATCGATCCACGCATAACCTAAAAATAACATGTCCGAGGGCAATTACACACATATCATTCTTGTGAATATTACGTAATTTATTGATTAATCTTACCTCAGTATTGATATCAGCGTTGTTGAAGTCTTTGTCAAATGGGAATCCCTGAACTAATGTGACATGCAAGAAAAATGCACTGCTACAAAACACAAATTTCACCAGTGAGCACATTCTATCTATTGCCCAAGATGTTTTAAGCAGATTGCGCAGATGTATTTGCATGGCAAGCATAGCATAGGTATATATTTCATTCGTGATAATTGCATTGCATTGAATTGTGGACTTTAACTCTTCTATAATAAGAAGCAAAGTAACAAACTTTATCCTTGAGCAGTTGCTTTCAAATATTTTCTTAATTTTAAATGTACGCGAATATAATTGTTCATGTACCATGCTTCGAGTATGTTTTTCCTGGTGGAATTTGTTTCTAAAAAGCGAATACTATAGTATTTTTTAATTGGTTACATATTTTTTGGTGTAGTTTTGAAGTGCTTTTTTGGAAGATTATTAATTTGTAACAGGAATTGTTTCGAAGCTTTTCTCATCAGAAATAAGTTCTATATCAGAAACATAATTGTTTTCGATTCATTTTTGACAATATGGCCAAGCAGATTGGTGTATTTACCAGTTAGTGCTAAATTATTGGAATAATGAGTTACAGCTCATGCGCCACTGTTTGTAGAATGAAATTTAAATGATTAATACAAATTATATATGGTTGGAAAGGTCACAACAAGGATTCTTTTCATCCATAACACTTATTTCAAAATAATGTTTTGTTTAGAAGTTATATGTACTTTTCTAAAGACAAAATATTGGAATAATAAATTTCTGTGACATAAATTATTAGAATAATGTGAAAAGCAATCACAATTTGCTGTGTTGACTTATTTATTTTGTACAAGGGATTTTTTGCTGTTTCGGGCAACACATGTGGTGCTGTTTGAAACATGTTCAGACTTGTTTTCATAAAAATGGGCGCCAAAACTGACTTGTCCATTGAGACCAAAAAAGTCATTTTTAACACGTTTTACTTAAGAGGAGAGGTTGCGGTGTTTGACTCGCAGATCCCCACAAATCTTTTATGGGTGAAAGCCCTAGGTGGGCTGAAGGGGTTCACCAATTATTTGGATGCCATGAGCAATGGTCATCGAGATATTGACCATTGAACTTTGGGGGGTTTTCTTGGACTGCAATATAAAGCACTTTCATCACTTTTTCTGTTGTTCGTTATTGTGGTGTAGTTGGGTAGGCAGTTACCTGTGATGCAGGTGATGGCAAGTTCGAATCCTGCCACAACTTTATTTTTTTTGCATGAAGTTGCTTTATTGCGCAACTTGTACTGCCCAAAAAAAAATTTCGAACATAATGTTGAGATTAATGTGATTTTTCATGCAAATGACAACTGTTGTTTTTTTGTTATTGGTATATCTTGATAATTGTACGCAAAAAATCTAATCTTATGCATACAACTTTAATCTACAAAGCAATCTTTTTATAGTTTTTTGCATGAAAAATCATTGATCGCAACAAAATATTGGAAAATCATTTTTGGGCAGTACAACTTGCAAAATAAAGCAATTTGATGAAAAAAAAGAAAGTTGCATATGCACTCACCTGCATCACAGGTAACTGCCTACCCAACTACGCCACAATAACGAACAGGAGACAAAAGTGATGAAAGTGCTTTATATTGCAGTCCATGAAAAACCCCCAAAGTTCAATGGTCAATATCTCGATTACCATAGCTCATGGCATTCAAATAATTGGTGAACCCCTTCAGCCCACCTAGGGCTTTCACCCATAAAAGATTTGTGGGGATTTGCGAGTCAAACACCGAAACCTCTCCTCTTTAGCCTGCCGTGGTGTTTGTCTGTCCGTCTGCCCGTCCGCGCCCGTAAAACCGACGTTTGACCCACTCCCCAACCACCTATTTTTCTCAAAATTTCTGGAAAGCTCACTTTCAAACGGAACAACCGTAATCCGTAGTTTTTTTCCTGTTCTCAACACTACAGTGGAACCTGTCTAAATTGAACGCCCAATATCCAAAAAAACGTTCAACTTTTACGGGTGTTCAAGTTAGACAAATAAAAAAAAAATCGAGAAACATTTTTAAACTTTATTGAACATCATGGGGATAGTTGTTTGTCTCCTATGATATACTTTTTTCTCAATCTGGAGCAGCAACATGTTTTCATATGCTGGCATGTTGAAACATCGAAACATCGTTAGTCATAGCATAATCTTTCAATTTTTGAACCATATCTAACGCCTCTCAACTTGAAATGGGGCGTGGCCTAACGAGTTTTGCCGACGCTCCTGGGCAAAGTCTCACTCTCTATGTTTGGGGTTGAGGCAGGTTGGAGATAAAGGGAAAAGTTCAACTTGAAAGGGGTGAAAAGTGTGAAAATGTCATTGAGTGGACTCAGATTGTGTTCAAGTTTTAAGAAGGAGGGGTTCAACATAAAGAGGTTGCGCGCAATGTTAAGTCTATGGGCAAACGTGCAGCCAAACTTTATGTTCAAGATATGCAAGTTTTCAAGATGAACGGGTTCAAGTTATACAGGTTCCACTGTATTTCGAATACAATACGAATTCAGCCGTTGTTCAACACACACACAAGCGTCCAACGTTTCGCTTCTCCCCTCCCCGGACAGCAGTGAGACTGGTCCGTAACGGATGCTTCGTTGGCGAGTACAAGCACCACCCAGGGGGTTAGGGTATAAGCGACGAGTATATAGTTTTCAAGGGACGCATCAAAACGATTCATGAACAACTTGTAGCGTTGCGACCCACACTCACAATATTTTTTTATAACTTGTAACTTAACTAAAAGGATAAAATAATACTGAAATAAAAACCCTTTTAAAAAACACGAAAGAGATGTATATAGTGATGAGCCCCACGTTTTCCTTTGTAAATTTTAAATGGATGCAAATAATTTTTTAATTTTTAGTGCATTCGTGAAACGTGTTTTTTAAAAGGGTTTTTTTAATCTCAGGAAATCTGGCAAAACCCAACAACAAATTGTTGAAATTACTGAATTTGCACAGTCAACAGTATGCAAAATGCTGAAACACTATGAAAATGAAAAAGGATTTGCAAGAAAACGTTTTAATGGCGGGCGACCCCCAATTACGACACCTAGAGAAGATCGGCAACTGCACAAAATTGTGTTGGAAAATAGATTTGTTGTGGTCGTCGTCACAATATATTTAATGTTCACACTGGTGATCAACAATAAAGCCGAAAAATGGTGGATCGGAACTGCGAATATCAACGATGTTAACATAAACTGATATAATCTATAAAACGACATCTCCACTGCACATAAGCTCGGATGAGCGTGTGCATGATCTTGACTCGACTCCTCTTGACTGGTGACTGCCTCTGCTGTTATCTCCCCCTTTTTATACTTTTTCTTCTGCATTCTCATTAGTGCAGGTTCCGGTTCGTGTTCGGGTTCCGGTCTGGTTCGGTTCGAGTACGGTTCGAGTTCGGTTCGAGTACACACCCACTGCTTACAATATATTAAAAAACCTGCACTTGACATTACAAGATTTAAGACATCAAGTGTTCTCCAGAAAATGTGGAAACTATGTGGAACAGACGTCTCTAAACGTAGTCTTGCGTCACTTACATGATTCCGGCTTAAATAGCTGTGTGTCCTATAGAAAGCCACGTTTAAATGCCATTAACAGCAAAAAGTGAGATTAGACTGGTGCCAGGAAAGAGAACATTTGACAGCTGAATATTGGGAAAATGTGTTTTTCACTGACGAATCCAAATTTTGCTTGATGCTTGGTGACCAGGGACCCAGAGTAAGGAGAATGCCAAATGAACAATTTCATCCCAGCACCTTGAAACAGTTGGTGAAAGGGTGTTGAAAGACCAGCTTTTTAAGAGGAACAATAAGTTCTCCTGCCTATCAAGTGGTCTTGGAGTCGTTCATGATACCCTCAATTGAAATGTTGTTTGGGGATGAGGACTCCACATTTCAGCAAGACAATGCTCTGGCACATTCATCAAAGGCAACAAACCAGTGGCTGAAAGAACATGAAATCAAAACTTTAAAATGGCCTGCCAACTCTCCAGATCTAAGTCCCATTAAAGATTGGTGGGCATTGACAAAAAAAAGCATAAGATGTACAAGCCCATGTCCATTGAAGAATTAAAGGCAAAACTAAAAGTTTATTGGGCTAGAATAACACCGGTGGAGTGCAGCAAACTCATCCACTCGATACCTCGCAGAATTCAAGCAGTAATAAAAGTCAAAAGAGGACAAACCAAATACTAAATAGTTGTTTTCACATTCCTATTTGTTTCTGTATTGTATTTGAAATGTTTGAGAAGTTTGTCTGAAAAAGAGTGTATTTTTCTAATATGTCACAGTAAATTTATTATTCCAATATTTTGTCTCCAGGAAAGTACATATAACTTCTAAATAAAGTATTATTTTGAAATAAGTGTAATAGATGAAAAGAATCCTTGTTCTGTGACCTTTCTAACCATATATAATTTGTATTAATCCATTTGAATTTCATTCTACAATTTAGCGTAAAACTGTGGCGCATGAGCTGTAACTCATTATTCCAATAATATGGCACTAACTGGTAGACGTATAAAAAAATGCATCATACGTGAACATAATTTTTACATTTTATATGCTTGAATATGGTTGGTTTCTAACGGGATTTGATCCTAATTAAAAATCTGTTTTCGTGGCATTGAGCAAGTACTGCATTTATATTGCAATTATTGTCCCCGTCATGTTCATGGGAAACGTTGATGAGAGGGGTGTTTATTTCGGGGCAGGCGTTTCCAATAAGAATATAGGGACTGCGACTATTATTTCGGAGAAAACAATGAGC
>WWPM01020349.1:0-11982 GCA_023279145.1 Glomeris maerens
TACGTAGCAAAGTTTCACGTTATACGTACAGCAAAACTCTATCTTTAATTTTGTAGCACATGACATGATAAAAAACCTAACTTAGTTGCAACTTTCAATCGGTTATCATCTATGACATCATTCTCAATGCTGCACCAATGATCTGGTGTTTTGAAATATGCTGACCAAACAGATGGCAGGAAAACTTCACGAGCTAAGGTAACACTGATTACGCAACATTCGGAGCCAATGAGTTGATAAAGGGTTGAACTGGCGCACACAGTCCTTTAATTAAGGCTCCTGCGGATACGACACGTAAATTTGCACAGAGATCCTATACAGGGTGTTGCAGAATTACAGGGTATATTCCCTGCATGAAAACAAGACATAAAGTTCCTATAAACCTATATCCCCAAGTAGGACCTACATAAAATGTGACATCCATAATTGGTGCTCCCCACATCTTTCCATTGTTCATTCGTTAGTATTTCTTTATTTCGTATGGGAAATTTCGGAATTACGAAATGTTTATTTGAAATAAATTAGTTGCGTACAAACCCGAGGTGTACAGCAATAAGACCTCTGGTTTATAAGACCAAACTGGAATTACAGTACTTCACTTATATGGCCCTCCCAGTAATCCGTCTTTTTTTAACCTCCCCAAAACAAGAAACTGATTGTAAATTTAATTTGTCTTAATTTTACTTGGGTCATAACTCGAAAAATGCAGGTAATTACTTTTGAAAATTCATTTTTATTGGATTAATTTTACATTTCAAAATTATTTTCAAAGTTTACTTTTCTACGCAATCACCAACTAATTTTTGCATTTCGTATACATTGGGACAAGTTATTAAATTGTACACAAAATGTCAAACTTTGTGGGTGTGAAAAGTGAATTTTAAAAATAGAATCCAACAAATATAAGGTTTCAAAAAAATATCTGTATTTTTCGAGTTACGTATGATCATTTGAGACTTTCCAATGTTGTAGTTTTAATTATTGTTAACACTTCAATTAATATTATAGGGATGGACACCATGATGGCTAATGTCTGTGACATAATTCTCATGGCATATTAACAATGTATATATTTTTTTTATAACTTTTAATTCTGTTTGTGATATTTTACACAAATGCAATTAGACGATCTTGATGATATACCTACAAATACAATTACACCTTTTATAAAGATTCAATTTCACGTGTTTTGTAAATAAAGTTGAAAGCCATAAACCCAATTAATATATCCGCGCATTTTTATGACGCCTACATTAATTTTGCCATTTTATTAATAAATTACAACATGTTTAAAAAGGTTGAGCGGCGAGAGTTACGTCACTCGCAGTCCGTTATCCGCGACACGTGGAATGATATCTACCTTGCTTGCACACTACCAGTGGCGACACCTAAAACTGCGAATGCGTGTGACGTCATCAGGTTGCCTTCGTCACCGACCCGAAAGCTCATCGTTACGTCATCGGGCTGCCGTTCGTCCCTGATTGGCTGACGGGGGGGGGGGGAAGCTAGCGCCATTGAGCACGGGCGAATGCGGCCACGTCACACGACTAGCTCCGAAGAAGCGAAGTTTTGTGTGGCAGCAGTGGGGAAAAAATATCTGGCGACGTGGCTCGGAAACGCCGATGTTATTACCCCGCATTTGATCGGCATCTTGTGCAGGGAAGTCATCGATATCTTATTGTTATTATTGATTGAATCCCGAGTGTGAGAGGGATTTATGTCCATCCAATTGCAGGGTTTTGCAATTGATTCGTTAATTCAAAGAAGGTTAGGTGTATACCTATATGTAGACTTACTATTTCTGCATGTAACTACCAATCGGATTAACAGACGTGTTGTATGTTCAATTGCCGCAGATGAATCCGCAATATTATCCACAAACTGCTAATTATCCGGCGGAAATGTCCAATCGTTTTGCCCCGCCTCCGCAAATTCCCACTCAAATTGGGCATCAAGGGCCTCCAGGTGCCCATCATCACGCCCTACAACCTCCTCAGCTTCAGAGACCTGCTGACCATGGCAACTACAATCCAAATTATCCACCAATCAATGAGAATGGGATTAATTCGCCAGCATATTCAGGTTACTCACACTTTTTTCTTTTTTGCAAAAATTAAGAAAAACGAAATTGTCTTGGAAATTTATTCATGTTTTGTGCACCTGTCAAGAAGGGTTTCGCATCATTCTCCCAACGTTTCTTGCAGTAATATCTCAAATCATAATTAACGTTTCTATTCTACTGCCAATTTACGTGTTTACAGATTTTGAAGACTGTAATCCTATTTCTGTACTAATTATATCTGTAATTCTCACATGATAATAACTTGCTATCCTAATACAGAATAATGTTGCAAAGCTGCCCTTTATTTCCGACTCGGTAAAGGTCTTCTTTATTGCTTTGAAGTTTCCGTAAGCGTATTCACGTCCGTCGTGCAAAGTGATGTTGCGTCAGTTCGCTGCATTTTTTCGATTCCTAAATTCCCAGCGCAACCGAAGGCCCCCGGACAGATGCAAGCGATGCCGAGGACGCCTCAGCCGCAATACGAGAACGGTTACCAGCAGCAGCAGCAGCAGCATTCACCGTACGCCCCGGGACCGCAAGCTTTCCCAGGGCCCGCGCCTCATCCGCCTCTTCCTTCTCATCCTCCGCCGGCCCAACACCGGCCCCTGTCCGGTCCGGAGCCTTTAGTCGACCAAATGGGTGGTCTGAACCTCGGGCACCGTGACCCGTACCAGCCGGTAAAACAAACGCGGATACGGTAAAACTTGTCTTGTGGGACCACTGACAAACAATCTATTCAAAGTCTATTCGATGGGCAAACAAACAGGTTTGGGACCAGACTTAGCGGTAGAAGTTGCATTTTGAAATGTTTACGCAACGGCCTTTGACTCGAGCAAGGTTCAAATTTGTCCTAATAATTAATTGGGCCTAAAGCGATAGTGGTTGGCTCCTATATCGAAACGTTTACGAGTAAAGGATTATCCACTTCTACAATCGATAAAAGTCGAGTCCCTATTGAACACGTGTTACTGTACGTGGGTAAGCGCGGAATGTGAAATTGATGGTTTGTAACGATCGCAGGCGGGAATGCAGCCACGCGGCGCTTACGATCCCAACGTGTCGCAGCCGAGCCGGCCGCCGCTGCCGGGTCATCAACTTCCCCCTCAAAACTACGCCGACCCCTCGTTTCAACAGCAGCCCAACTTCCCCGCTCGAGACGCCGGCACCGGCCCGTACGGCGCTAGACCGTACGTCGAGCCGAACAACGCTAACTTGTTGCAGCATCAGCAGCAGCCTCCGTTGCAACGGGGACAACACGACACGCAGGGACATCATCACCCGATGCAGGCCAGGTACCCTCCGGCTCCGGTGCCAGGTAATTGTTGCCCTTCCGAGAGGTTTTCTTTGACAAAGATATGGTCCAACATTTGGGTGTCTTAACAGTTAAGTCAAATTCACATTACCGAAGGGTCCTTTCTTATTTCATTGTTATCTATTCGTGTGTTAATTCCTTCCTTCCGTGTCCTGGTTACGTAGCCTTTTTGATGTATTCTTACAAAGGGCGTTAGAATATATGAAAATTACGAACCATATTTTAAACAGTTATTACAAAAGCCGGTATGTTTGAAGCCATTGTTAGAATTGCTTTGCACAGCGCGTTTAATAAGTAATCAAATAGAGATAAACTTTGCGATGAAACTTTAATCTTGCGCAGATAACGTGTAAATATGCGATAATCGCTACTGCTCCCCCCCCCCCCAAAAAAAAAGAAAAATGGTCGGAAAATGTTATTCATGGAGTTGAAATTGGCTTACAGAGGGTTATTTATTACACATCGACCTTCTAAATTACTAAAACTAAGCTTTGAGTACATGTAATGTGTTGTCTGTTTCTTTTGGAACCCAAAAGTTCTGTAACACGATAAAGCGTATCCCTATTTATTCATATTTTGGATTTTCCACTTGGCGGCCTGAGAGTTGCGTCAGTTCACCTTTAAAGATTTAAATTAAATAATCTGATATTTAGGAAGTGGAAAACTTGTAACCGTGCTGCTTTTCAGGCGGAATGCCACCGGTTGCCAACGTTAGCGGCGGATATCATCAACCTCCCTCGGGGCCCGGGTATCACGGCGCGGGGGGGCCCGTAGCGGGACCGGGACCCGTTCAGCCTCAGCAGGCTCGAAGACTGGACCCTGAAATGATGCCGAGTCCGGTAAGCCGCGGCCGGCCCTTTCTCTCGTCCGGAACCGTTTTCGGCCGGTCGCAGTTAGATGTTGTCGGGGGAAATTGCAGGTTCAAGTGATCGAAGACGACAGGAAGAATCGACACGGCGACTTCCAGACCCATATGAAGGGCCAAGTGCCGCCTTTGGTCACCACGGATTTTGTGACTTTAGATCAAGGTTTGAAACGATTCCGATTGCCAAGTTTGTTAAGGGAGATATGCGGAGGTTTTCGACATCTTAATCAAAGTGAATATTCCATTAAATTTAGGTATCGGTGTATTCTTTGTTTACCTAGATACGCTAATTGAAAACATGCCTGGGAATCGGATGTACAGATGTGTGAACTCCATGACACCTATGGAATTAATGCGTTATTTGATCGGTTTTCAGGAAACTGCAATCCGCGCTTCATCCGATCCACTATGTACAGTGTGCCGACCAACAACGACATCTTGAAGCAGACCGCCATCCCGTTCGCCGTAACGATCAGCCCGTTCGCGGACTTGAAGCCGAAAGAGGTATATTTCGTATCGGGATGCGGACGTGGCCCCTTTTCTTCTACTGAATCGATTCGATAAATTAGCATCCGCCACCGATTATCGAGCTGGGCGAAATAGGACCGGTGAGGTGCATCCGCTGCAAATCGTACATGTGCAGCTTCATGCAGTTTATCGATGGCGGCCGCAGGTTCGCGTGCGCTTTCTGCAGGGCCACCACGGACGGTAAGTAAGGGCACTTCCCTTTCAAGATACCGGAATGCCGAACCTACCTTCTTGTACGGAATTCAATTCTGCGTTTAGCGGTGTACGTTTTGAAATGTTCTTGTTTTACGACACGGAAGCACGTCACTTGGAAAATTACGTTTGGAAGACGTGAAAGGTTTCCAAACACTTGTTCCGGAATTAAACACAATGACGCATCCTTGTCGAATTCTAAGTCAGACAAATCATTTTTTGAACATTTCTTTGCCCCCATCTTATACCCTGTCTTTAATAATTTCAACAAAGATCTTCTGTTTCCGGGCCAAAGATCCGTGACCCAACACTTTTGCGACGCGTTGTTTTTCATCCGAATCGTAAACTCGCAACTCATTTTATAAATTTAATATCCCACTGAACGCAGAATTGAAGGTATGTTTCAACAACAACGAATGATCCGTTGCTGACCGTTCCGTTTCTCGTGTCGTAGTTCCACCCGAGTATTTCGCTCACTTGGATCACACGGGCCAACGCGTGGACAAGTACGAAAGGCCCGAGCTCTGCTTGGGATCTTACGAATACGTGACCACGAAAGAATATTGCCGGGTATTGATCCGTTGACGACCGCGCACTAGGGTCTTTCCTTACAAGCTTCAATTTGTTTGTTTTCTACGACTGTTTTGTCCGTTTAACTTGCCGAACGGCCCTCGTAGAAACGCTATTTCAAGGGAAGAACTTGTACGGGACATTGCTACCCGCGTGTAGTCGAGTGTCGGGAGACTCGACGTGCAAGGTGTTTTAATCGCGTTTGCGTCCCTTTCAGAACAACGAGTTCCCGAATCCGCCCGCGTTCGTGTTCGTGATCGACGTTTCTTACAACAATATGAAAAGCGGCATGGTTCAACTTCTCTGCGAAGAAATGCTAAACATTTTGCGCTTGCTGCCGTCGTAAGGAATTATACTTCAGCAAGTTTTCAGAGTTGCTACCAACAACATGTTAAATCTGGAATTTTAAGAATAGTAGGAAAATATCAGCCTGGAATTACGTAAAATTGGGTGGAAACGGAGTAAAATCTTCATAATCCCTGTGAATTAAATTAGAAACTCCATCTAGTCTGAAAAATGTACTTTGCGTTTATGGAAAGCAGATAACTAACTGGATTTGGTATCAAACCTGATGCATTATTGGCGTTTGAAGCGCTCTTTTTTTTTACTCTGGCAATTTTGTTTAACAGGGAAAATAGAAATGAGAAATCAAAGATCAAGGTCGGCTTCATCACGTACAGCAACGTGGTTCACTTTTATAACCTGAAGGTTGTAAACCGCAAGTTCTCGTTGGCCGAAAACGAAAAGTGCGTAATCGATGCGGTTGTTCCCAGAGTTGCCTCGCTCAACCTCAAATGATGGTCGTGCCGGACGTGAGCGACATGTTCGTGCCCTTGCTCGACGGGTTCCTGGTCGACTGCCAGGAGTCCGAAGGACTCATCGTCAGCCTCATGGAACAGATACCGCAGATGTTCGGCGACACGAGGGAAACGGAAACCATCCTGGCCCCGGCCATCAAAGCGGGCTTAGAAGCCTTAACGGTAAGTTAAGCCGAACCGCGTGTCGCATCTTTACGCAGGACCAAATTACGGGCAAAGGAGAATTCCTATTATATTGAATATATCAGTAACCCGCAGTCAAAACTCCTCGAACTGGTTCGAAATTTATAGCTCCGCTAATTGTCGGTGTTGTCGTCTTTTTTATTTACGTAGGCTGCGAATTGTTCGGGCAAAATCTTCGTGTTCCATTCTTCGCTTCCGATCGCCGAGGCCCCGGGAAAACTAAGGAACCGCGACGACCGCAAGTTGCTGGGAACCGACAAGGAAAAAGTGCGAACCGTTTACCACGAATTCGAGTGCGATCTCGAGAAGTGTATAGTTCACGCGACTCGTTTTTGCGTAGACCGTTCTCGCACCGCAAACGAATTTCTACAACCAACTGGGACAGGAATGCGTCAGCGCCGGCACGAGCGTGGACATGTTCGTCTTTCCCAACTCGTACATCGACATCGCGACCGTCGGCCAACTTTGCCGTTTAACGGGAGGTCAGATCTACAAGTATACATATTTTCAGGTAATACTGTCTATCTTGTTACGGTTGCGGTTGCCGTTTCCGAACGCAAACGGGACAAAGTATCTGTTTTTCTAAACGCGTATTAGGCCGATTTGGACGGAGTTCGATTCTTGGATGACCTGAAGCGAAACGTCCAGCGTCAAACCGCGTTCGATGCCATAATGCGCGTAAGAACGAGTACGGGAGTCCGACCGGTCGAGTTCTTCGGCAACTATTTCATGTCCAACACCACGGACATCGAGTTGGCTTCCGTCGACGCGGACAAGGCCCTTTCCGTGGAAATACGTCACGACGATAAACTTACGGACGAAGACGCGGTTTGCATACAGGTGACCCGAGCGAGAAATTCGCCTTCGTGGACGCGACTCTAATAGAAATGGGGGATTTTTCAGGCCGCCGTCCTGTACACGAGTGTCGGCGGTCAGCGCCGGTTACGGGTCCACAACCTCGCGCTCAATACGTGCAATCAGATGGCGGACCTGTACCGCAACTGCGAGCTGGACACCATCATGAACTACTATTCGAAATATTGTAAGTTGACCTGAAGCAACAAAGTCCCGATTTCATTCAAACGCTAAGACCGAAAGACATTTGGGCGTCTTGCAACGCGTCTAAGGAGAAGTTACATATAGTATTCGTGTTTCGTCTCCGCCAGGTTTGCGGCAGTTGTGCGAGCAGATACCGAAAGCGCTGAAAGAGTCGGTCGTGAGCCGTTGCGCGCAGACCCTCGCTTCGTACCGCAAACATTGCGCCACCCCTTCGTCGGTCGGCCAACTCATCTTGCCGGAGTGCATGAAGCTTTTGCCTCTCTACGTCAACTGCCTTCTCAAATGCGACGCCATATCAGGTGGTCGGCATCAGGCGCGTCTCGTATCCGCGTCGCTCGCGCGTTGACCTCGCTCGCCGTTCTTATTTTCAGGGTCGGAGATATCGACGGACGACCGTAGTTTCGTGATGCATTCGCTGAACAGCATGGACGTGGCCGCGTCTCTCGGCTACATCTACCCGCGTCTCCTGCCGCTGCACGCCATGGATTTCTCGGACGAGAACGCGCTTCCGGTCGCGACCAGGTCCTCCATGGATAAGATTCAAGACAACGGAGTCTATCTACTTGGCGAGTTTGCGTCCACTTTGATGTCGTTTGATCAATTAATTATTGTTGGCCAACAAAAGTTGAACTTTATTAGATCAAATAATGTCACAAGGGTTAGCAGTTAATTAACTTAATCGCGTTCACACATTTCAGTCGGAACAGTTTCAGTCCCGATTGAAACGCGTGAACAACACCCGCAATACTGTTGCGTTAACTTTGAAATGCAGATGTTTACTTAAAGAACGTTATTTACTGTGTTTTTTTTCTGTTAATTTCACCAGAGAATGGCATTTACATGTTCGTGTGGGTCGGTATAAACGCCGATTCCGAGTGGCTGCACGACGTGTTCGGTGTCAGGTCGGCAACCGAGATCGACATCGACCACGTGAGTTCGTCCGTAATTCGCCCGCTTCGAAGCGGTGATGTAAGTTGCATTGTTTCCCCCGATTACAGACGAAAATACTGGACCTTGACAACCCGACGTCTCAAGGAATCAGGAAGTTGATTTCGAAAATCCGCAAGGAAAGGCATCGTCACATGAAGGTATAATCTGATTTAAATAACAGAAATCTCGGAATTTACCGCATAATATGGCATTTAATGGATTTTTAAACCAAGTTTTAATGTTTCTAAAATACCAATAAGTTTCCCTATCGGGTGGAAATAATGTCAACTTGACAAGATTTCCTTAAAGTGTTAAAAAATCTCTACCAACATTGAAGATGCCCTTATAAAGCAGACCTTATAAAGCTGCCAGTCTTGGTTTGTTACGGCAACAAAATTACTTTAGGCGGAGCAAAGTCACGTGCAGCCGAAGCCACTATATGATCTGGAACCGATGAACTCTTTTTTTTCAGCTTGCCATAATTCGCCAGAGAGACAAATTGGAGATAGTTTTCAAGCAGTTTTTGGTCGAGGACAAAGGATTGGACGGTAGCCCTTCGTACGTCGACTTCTTATGCCAAATGCACAAAGAAATAAGAAACCTTCTGACCTGAGAGAGAGAGAGAGAGAGCATTTCTCGAGGAAACAGCCGGAAAACTCGCAAACACTCGTGACTTAATAACGCTCATTGGGAAGGTGACTCGTAGTTGGAATCGCGAAATTATCGTGTATTTGAAAGACACATGTTCAGATTCATTTTAGAAAACAAAAATACCCGCTTTTTCCAACCAAAAGAAAGAAATTTAACATACGTACATGGCATGCGAAAGTGTTTAAATAAATTGACATATTGCTTTAAGACACATTTCTTCGTTTGATAATATTTTTTACTCGTAATTGCAGTTTGTAAGAATCCAGGGGGAAATTGACGATCGTTTACCGAATAGTAACAAAAGCTGTTTTAGATATTTGCAACTTGAATTGTTAAGCGACAGGAATAACTCTAAAAAGAGTAAAGAGTGGTCACGTTTTACTCTCTTATTACAGAATCTCACGTTTCTTCTTTGTGAATGATCGGTTTTTGATTTACTCCGCTAGAATAGAATTAGAAACGGACAGCATTTTTGAACACGAGTCAGAGGAGATAGTCCAAATTAAGCGCCTTGAATTGCTTGTCCGTAACCGGGCTCCAAGGAACGCCCAAGATCTGGGACACCTCGTGCTGCGTGGCCTCGTAAGACTTTGCCGTCTTCTTGAGCCACTCGTAAAATTCCTCGCTCCAGTCCGGGCTCTTGGGCCAATCGGCTCGCTTGATCATCGCGTTCCTCCTCACGACCAGCCTCTTCAGCTTCTTGCCGCAGCAGGCCAGAAGTAAAATGGTGGCTGTCGAGACCCGTTCCCGTATAAGCTGTTCGAAGTAAACACGGTGTTCACGTAAGAATAAAAGTGGACGCGTCCACTGGGTGTTTCAAAAAGAATATCCCAAATTTGAAGCAGGTTGAATCGTAGAAATTAAATGTTACCATTGTCTTCAGGTTGGGGCACATCCTGCACAGGTACACGAGGGAACTGTCACCTCGGTCGTGGAAGCTCTTGGGCATAAAGAAGCGCGGCAGACCGATGTGTGCGTACAGTTCCAGGTCGGCCGTGTAGTATTCAACCGCTGTGATAACTTCCTCGGGTGTGATCTGTTGAACGATCGAGGGAAAGATGTGGGGAGCATGAATTATGGATGTCCTGCTTGGGGACTTTATGTCTTGTTTTCATGCAGGGAAAGAAGTAGATGAAGAAAGTGAGATAGGTACCTTGGAGTGCACCGAGTCGTACGTGATGGACTTGACCGGGGCCTTGTCCTGCCAGATGATGGCCTGCTTCACGTCCCCTTCGATGCCCAGCCTGATCCTCATCTGCGACAACTTGTTGCGGCAGCTTTTCCACGCGGAGGACGAAACCGGCGACGAGGCCACGTCCGTGTAGGCGTTTTGCAGGATGTGGAGTCGACTGACGTTGGACGAGGCCAGCAAGTAGATGACGTCGTCACTGAGCTGCTGAGGACTGACGGACAGCTCGCGCAGGGACAGGAACACGCCCGCGTGAAGGATGGGGCACGGCGCGCGCGTGCAGTTGATCAGGCGCAGGGTCCTCAGGGTCGTGCAGCAGTTTTGCACCACGTCGTCCAGGAGGTACATGGCCTCGTGTCGCTCGAGAAGAAGGTCTTCGAGGCAGAGATGGCGCAGACCCGGTAAGTCGTTCATCAGTCTCTTCAGAGTCTTGGGCGAAAAACCAGAGAAATAAATTTCTCAACCTTGGTGGGGAAAGTCCGTTTTAAAGTCGTACGTGAGGCATGTACAACTTCACTGGACTTTCCCAACAACTACGAGCTCACATGTCCAACCACTAGTTATACCCGTGCAACACACTCCACTTAGCTACTACTTTTCCCGAGCAATAGCCCCATGCAGACGTGCAACTCGCCTGCAGCAGCCTTCCACCCGTGCCGAACACGTCCTGGTACCCCGCTGCTTCGGACGAACCCTCGGCGTCCATGCGGCACGCGAACGAGAAGCGCAAGGTGCGCACGAAGCGCAGCGGGTTTTCCGGGAAGAACTCGGCGAAGTTGGACAGGATGGTCATGAACTCGTACAGGTTGAAGAAGTTGTCGATGGGCGCGAATATGAGGCGCCGGAAGTGCCTTCCCACTCGGTGCAGGCACAGCTGCGTGCGGTAATGGTCCAAGGTGTGCTGGTAGCCCATGTAGTAGTTGTACTTGCGCCGCGTCATGGTGCGGTCCTGCAGCACGAAAGTGCCCCAGACGCGCGGCGAGTGGAACACCCGGTTCCAGTTCTCGCACACTACGGATGCGTAGTACCGGTCCCTGATGGACAGTCTGCGGAAGATGTCCTCGAGCACCAGGTCGGGCAGCATGTTCCAAGACGGCGCCTTCCTCCTTTTCTTTTGCTGTACGATTCATTCAAAGAACGAGCGAAAGTAAATTGTTGATTGGTCGTTACAATTCTGGGCACAAATACGGTTGTACTATATGGCCAAATTTTCTTCAGCTGACATTCAAGTGACGTGATTCTGATAATACTAAAGTATAAATAGTTAATGCTGTAAAAAGTATCGGTGACTATTTTTACTCGCGTTACAACGCGATGCGCACGATGGCGTTATTTCCATCTCAACTCTTCCCGTCCCGGTCCGATGAAAAGCATTGAAAGGCCAGATAATAAGAACGTATAACTGCATCTGCGATTCATTTCAGTAACAATTTGTGTACATATATTTGTATATATAAATTGAGTAAAAAACCTTCTAGCTCGTTGTCGTGATTACTCTTATACAGATTAGTACTATGTATTTTAGTCATGCAATGTCGACCAGTGATCCCATTTTGGGTGTCATTACGGTGGTAATTCGTATTTGCGAAGATGCCGTTCGGTTACCTTGCAACGGGATGCTGC
>WWPM01020350.1:0-13858 GCA_023279145.1 Glomeris maerens
CAAATTGCAAACCCTGGATTTTTACGGACAAATTTGGCTTGCAGCTGGAAAATCCGGGTATGTCGATCTCATTTCATCCATAAATCAATTAGGAAACCCAATAAAACCTATACTTGTTATTTGACATTATCCATACTATTATCCATAATATCCATGAATGGTAAAACCATTCATGACTGTAATGGATTAATTAATAAGCTTCCATTTTTGTTCACCTTTTCGGGAATTCTGCCTTTGCAACGGTTTCAATCCTCAACCGTATAAGGGCAGTTAACCATGCATACATGTGGCCACACTGAGATAGGATATTATTTATTTTAGTATATTACGTATTTAATACTGAGCTATATTTAGGGCGTTCCTCTGAAATATGTCACAGTTCCGTTCCAGTGACACAGGTTTGTTAAAATAAACGATTAGTGTAACACTTACACTGACAATGAGGTGATTGTCAGTAGATCGAGATATGTAGTTCCGCTAAAAAGAGTACATCAACCTGTGAAAAATATTTAAACAACATTACAGCACATTTAAATGTAATATAGGGTCCATATGGTACGCGGATATTCTTCGATTGTGGCTTAACCTTTTGGCTCGAACCAAGTCCTGAATGTGGAAATGACTTTCTGGCCCTTAGCCCAACAGGAGATGAAACACTGAAAGCTGCCCCAAGGTATCTATATATGCAAATTCAGATTTCATTCAAGCGTAAATTTCCTTTTCGTTAAAATATTTTTTGGCTGTATAGGTACTGTGGTTCCAATGGACCTCGGGCAGTAACTTCTGAAGAGAATACAATGACCATTTTGTTTCGCTCCAATTCGCAGTTATCTTACTCAGGATTCAGATGCACATATCAAGTTCTTAATTCTCTTGGTGAATATTAACTAAGTCTTACTGGAGATTTAACAGAGTATATTAAATAATGGATTAATATAATTCACAGCTCACAGTCTCCCATATCCAAATATAATTCCATCGGCCTTAATGTACACTGGGCTTGCCACAAGGCCCTTATCGCCCATTTATACTTCACAAGCCACTGCTGGTATTCCAGCACAGTCTAACTGCGGTGAGAAAATTGTTGTGAAGGTTTTGTTCTGGATGCAAACTTCAATAGTTAATTGCTATTTTTTTAGATTGTGGCCGAGCAAACAAGATGTCAACCAGAGAAGCGAGAATAGTTGGTGGCATTCAGACTCCGATTAATGCTTACCCATGGGTGGTAAATTGATTACTTATTTTTCCCTCGGTTAAAATACAGTGCGAGAAACAGAAAGTCTAGATACGAGTACCTATACTAAATCAATATGACAATTTAGTGGTGTGTTTTAACAACCTTTCCTTCAAGAGTTGTTCATCTATAATTGTCATGCTTATAATACGAATAATGAACGTACAAGACGTATCATAAAATCTGAGTAAAAGTCATGACACTCCTCCTTTAAGCTGGGTATACCTATATGGCAGGCTGCAATATTCAAGAATGATGGACGCCAGTACTGCGCAGGATCTCTAATCAACGACGTTTACATTTTGACTGCAAGTCACTGCGTTGCAAGGTTTGCGCAACACAATAATTAAAACGCCACGAACTTGTAAATTGGATACATACGTTTCAAAATTACAGATTGACCCCATCCGATGTTTTTGTAAGCCTTGGCGATCATGACTTGGACATGTCTGCTGAGACGAGGAGCTTCATATTGAAAGTGCGGCGCATAGTGGTCCATCCTGCATATCGCAGCACTCCTGTTGAGACAGATGACATTGCCCTTTTAGAGCTGGAAAGGCCTGTGCCTTTGACCAGTTCTATTAGGCCAGTCTGTCTGCCCACAGGAACCATCCACATGGACTCGTTCGATAACCAAGTTCCTACCGTAGTCGGTTGGGGAAAACTCTCGGAAGGTTTGTACATATTACAGTCAATTTATACCAGAATCTGGGTAAATTCTAAGATCCTTAATACTGCATGCAGCTGGGATTTCTACATCAGTACTGAGAGAAACCACTCTGCCGATCCGACCGAACTCAGTGTGCCAAAGGGCCTACGGTTACAATGTGGTCACCGATAATATGATATGTGCTGGTCAAATGGATGGAACCAAAGATGCATGCCAGGTAAACATTTCACAATATTTTAAGGAATGAGATCATCAAGCAGGAATTTCACTTTCCGAGACCCATGTGCTTTAAACAACTCAATTTGTCCTAAGGAGCCATCCAGTTCGTACTATTTTATTTTACGTATTCAATGTATTTCACTAAATTATGTAGCGAGTCATAAAAAAGTTTAGAATTGTATTATTCAATGTAACAAGTACCAAGAGTGTTGAAAATGCTTTTACAGGGCGATTCAGGAGGTCCAATGATGGCTGTTCAAGGTTCACATTGGTACATGATTGGACTTGTATCGTACGGTTATGGATGTGCTCGGCCACAGTTTCCTGGAGTTTACACCCGCATCGATCGATACATCGCTTGGATACAAGCTAACATGGTGGGAACAACAACCACCTGTTCACCTAACTCGGAACAAGTTTCCCAAAGACGTCACCGAAAGTTTCAAGTCAGTCAAACAAACCTCACTAGTTTATTCACGTAGAAACATCTACTATTAACTAACTCTAGCTGCCAATGAGTCAATTCGAACAACGTATGTTATTATTATTGGAATTAAAATTGTATATATTTATATATATATATGAGTCATTTTTTTAGATAAAATGTCATTCCCATTCTCCTGTGTGTACACTCTTAATACTCACGTACTACACAGGAACAGTGATGTCAAATGAACAGAACATATTTATTAAACCCAATCCCGCCATTACAAGATATTAATTTGTACCTGGGTGAAATAGTGAATCGTGTAATTCGGAATTTGGCTACACGGTTTATGGATATAACACTTAGTAAAAAATAACAGTCATTTGATTAAATCACAACAATACATGAGGAAATATGAGAAACTATACAACAGCAAGCTTCTTGGGTTGTGAAAAAATATACAAACATGCTTGCATTTGTTATTTTGTACGATTGCCATTTTCCCCCTCAAATTGAAACTGTTTTCTTTACTGGACATCAGGCTACTGTACCATATATTCAAATAAAACAACCTTGATCTGAATCCATTATAAAAATATGAACCACTTTAATTGTTATCACATGGCTCTCGTGAACAGAACGAGAAATGCTTCGTTCAATGATTTAAATTATATACAAAACAGCATCCAAAAACAATTTTGGTTAATTTTATTTTAAACAAACCTTCCTCTTTCTAATTCCTTCTATTAATAAAATAAGTATGACCCATGGAATACAAGCAAATTGTTCACTAACAGTTAATCAGTCAGCAATGTTCTACTATCATTTGAGCAAATGACATATTAAAAAAACAAACAAACAACAAAGTAGTTCAGCAACCGCAATAATGGTTCAATGATGAACTCGATCTAAAAAAATTATGAATCGATCAAAAAATCCATATTCTTTCAAAGATGGTTGAAAGAGGTTCTGGAAGATGGCGATATGTGTTTTCAATTAATATCTACTCCTGCCAATAAAATGCAAAGCTTTTCAGACTTTGCAGTCACTTGAAGAATGTTCTGCATAGACATCTGTGCAATTGCATATGTTCACCCAAAAGTTTTATCTACAATACAATCAATTATTGGCATCAATTGTGGCATGAACTGGAGGATTGATTATACCGTACAGTAATGCTCCTTGTAATTAATATTATCGTATGTTAAACGTAATTGTTTTCAACTCCAGCCTCATTTTCCAGGTTCTGGTAGATTAAATTGAGGAAATAGTCTTTTTTGTTGTGCACTCGATTTTGACGCTTCAAGAGTACCTTTTTTGTGATCTTCTTGCTCGGAGGCACTTTGTTTCCATCTCGCTTAACCAACCCACTCTTCGATGCTGCCGTGTTTGCCCGGAACAAATTCAACTCCGACACGGATGCTTTTCCAGTTGCAGACTTTGTCGCAACTGGTCGTGATGCAGGCGATGAAACGGGCTTGGGTGTATCTGGCTCATAAACGGATCTCCACAGCTGCATTGTGATAGGCTTCCAGCGATAAGTCAGGTATTCCATCATGTACATCTTAGTGTGGGGGATTCCGTGAAATGTGATTGCAAAATCGCTGCAGCAGCCTGAACCCTGTCGTAAAAACACACATATGCCTTTTATAACAAACTAAAAATGTTCTCCAAATGAAAAGCAATTATTTTCAACTCATAAACCGAGCCATCATCTAGCCGGGCTTTGCCGAAACTACTTCATGACAAAAGAAGACATGTTCAAAATTGCATTCAACAAACAAAGTATCAACTCATAGTCCAGAAACATCGACGTTAATTATTGCACGTATAATCAACAAATGAAACATTAAATGTTATAATACAAGTTTCAAAAACAATAAACGAGTTGAGCTTCTAAATGTTGCGACCGATCACATGACAAGTCACGAACTCGTTTAGGATTGTTGCTTTTCAATTGGTTAATTGAACTGATATTTTCAAACGAAGAATCATTAAAAGTGTTCTGAAATCTCGAATCTGCTCAATCTTAATCTGTATGGAGATAAAATGCACACATTTCAAATTCGTACCTCGAGACTACGATGAACACTATCAGTCCAGTAATGGCTGAAAGCGGAAATGGATCCGGGAATGAGCAGCTTATCCAGGCTGAGTGATAAAAATCTCGCCTTTCTTGCCACATCTCTTGTATCTTGAGGAATAATGCCAGCATTTTGCATGATACCGGCCAATATCTTTTCGCTGGTGCGCCACGCGGTGGACTCCACATTGCACCCGTTGCGTACCTTGTTCTCGAATACTGCCAGAGCACTATTACTCATCACAATACCTGCATCTAAAACATTATACTGGCCGCTGAAAGAGCCGAAAGCATGTCCCAAGTAATAAGGCACTTGAGGATCGAGTGATGCCACAAGGTACCGTACGTTCTCTAATACGGCAAACGTCTCGTCGTCTACTACCAGCGTCCAGTTAAACTCGGCACCGTAACCTTTATAAGCAGTTTTCAGAGAGGTACACAGCAATGGCCATTCGCCTTTTTCAGTTACTTTCGTCACTGGCACCTGAGCATCATCAAATGGGCCGAAATATATGGCACGGTTACAGTGTTTTGCCCAAGTGTTCTTCACAGCCTGGCTGTTTTTTAAACGTTTTGAGAGTATCACACAGAGAACAGGTACTTGATGAAAAAGCCATGCATCCTCTGTGTGTTCCCTGGAGGAATTATGGTGCAAAAGTACACTCTTGAGGCCCAGCTTCCTCAGATGCTCCATGTACTGGCCATGGTAGTCAAACTGGCTAGGGCTAATGTGGTAATAACTCAGAGATCTATTGATTGTCAACTCGTACTGAGTCCATATAAAAGCGAACAAAAAGCCCGCCAATGATGCCCAACAGAAGAGTACTAATTTATTGTGGAATAAAGTCACCAAGAACATCTCCAACAATTTCAGCCAGTGCCAATTTCTTTTCCGCTTCGATATTCCTGCCAGAACCCACAGAAAATGTTTCACAGTGAATCAATTATCAGTTGCATATAGTACTGTAAAAAATAGTGTTAATTGTGAATACAAAATTATCAGATTTGGCTCAGAATTTTTCTGTTACCATATAATTGGCGAATTCATACGGAATTTAGAAAGTAAATTGCGGATCGAATTTTCCTTGTATTGATCCGTTTTTAACAGAAAAATGACACAGCGTGCTTGCAATATATCACTACTTAATTTAATTCTTACCAATAATGCGAACACGACTATAACGCATGTTATATGGAGAGGTAAAATATGTTGGCTAAAACAACAGCTCGGTGTTGTGTTTACTTACCGGATTTCAAACATCAGGAGGTTTAGGTGACGTATTATTTAGACAGTCAATAAAAACGATAACGACGAACCCGACGAATAAAATCGGTTAATCATATCTCCATTTTCCACAGGTAGATGCTGACTAAGTCGAAAGAGTACATGCACAGGAACCGTCTGTATTACTCTCTGCATCCACCAATCGCAAACGAGGTCTACCTGTGACGTACAAAAAACACAAATCAAATTGATCCAGTGACAACTTCCTATGAATAAAACTTGAAATATTCTAAACATCAAAAAACTTCAATATGAACAATAAGACGTCAATATTTTCCCACAAAACGAAAAAACAGGAAATCAAGACCAGATTTTAAAAAAGCGGCAAAATTCAAACATCCAAATAGGTACTATAAAAATGTTAAACTCTTCAAAAAAATATTAAAAAAAATCACGAATTAACCAAAAAATATAAAAAAGTTAAAATTTCTCAATATGGAAAAATATTAAAACATTTACGAGGTTTCTAAAACAATTCACAATTGCCAAATATGAGTTTTTGAGGGCTTTGGAAAACGAAATTTTTAAAAATTATAACACCGAAGTATTTAGTTTTTTATTTTTCATACCAAAGAATAATTTAACACAATAGGGTTTGTTCACCTGATGGTCAACCAAAATGAATCTCATTTGGATGGCCATCCCGTCAAGTTCAGATACACATTAAGAGTATTCAACTCATGGTATTCAAATAAATAATGTAAGTGGAAATGGGCTTGAATAATCACAATTAGAAAAAATGAGGACACACTTTGGACCAAATGCCATGTTTTAATAAAAATAATCCTTTACACAACTTACGAGTTAATAAATACAGGCTGATTAAATACGGTACCTGTGGGTTGATTGGGCATTCTGCCTTTTCTTTTTTGCCAGAATCCGTATGCTGCTGGTATTGGTTTCTTTGACATTGACATGGCAATAATTTATGAAAATAAATACACATGACTGCCCTGACAAACTACGTAAAAACAGTTGCATATCAATGCTAAACCCTAGAGTTTTTTTGTTTTCCAATCAAGTCAATTGCCGGCACCTGCCACACAATTCCTCCAAAACTGACACACAAAACTCAGCTGAAACATATTGTTTACACGACACATTGTCCAGCTGTGCGTCCCATAAAGAACAGAAACCGCAATTTTTCTACAAGAAACCTACAAAACATCATGGTGCATTATATTCGGTAAAACGCACACATTATTATCAATTCTCGCTCAAAAAAAACAAAAAATTTCGCACGCTTATTACAGCACAATTGATAATATTAGTCAAATAAGGTGGATGATGTATACAGACACATCACAATAATACCAAGTAATTTGCCGTGTGAAAAAGTCGGGGGGAGAAAAATGGTTCGAAATCCACGGCCAGGGAGCAACCAAAACGTATACAGCTTATTATGTATATATTTATATAGATTTTATGTATAGGATTCAATTCAACTGACGAAATTGGTCGTGCAGCACATATTACACCCCTTATAATACATCAAACGAAGTACAGAATTTGTTTATGCGTGTAAAGCTACAACATAGAGCTCACACTTTATACCAGGAAATTGTACACATTTTGCTTTTTCATGCGCTCCGTCAATTAGCACAGCAAACAACCACTCGGTCAGTCAGTGCGTCTTAAAAACATCATTTCTTATGTATTTCTCGAACTTATTATAGTGCCATAACTGCTTTGATGTTCAAAGAATACGAGGGCAAAATGAGAAATTCTCTCAGGAAGACAAGAGTTCTCAAAAAATGAGCTCAAAATTGAACTGCGTTTATATCAAGAATCCCACTTCTCACGTGACTAGTTGACCAAAAAATGTCACGCATACTTACTACACACATTCCCATATTATACACAATCGCCAAACAGTGATTCTAACTTTGGTTCCATACTAGCCAAGTAATTCTAACAAGCAAAATACATTGCAAACCTATCAACAAATGAAGAAGCTTTATGTAAAATACAACTACATAGCTGAAATCAAGAAATTCATGATGCATTTTCAGTATTGTGCCAAAAAAAATGTACAGTACAATTGTTTGATCAAGTGACACATGCTAAACCGACTTTTAGAGTTACCCAGGTTTCACACACCTTGGTAATGCGTGTATACCCAAATTGAAAATCATAATAGTGAAATGAAACAGAAAATTTACATTCCAACTTGTGTAGAATGCCAAGAAAACCTTTCACGGTAATGCGGCAATTATATTGTCTTCACATCAACAAGTACATATAACTACAATTGAAATAGTAGTTGAATATTAGCAGTTCATGGGAATATCAGTTGTAAATGATTTTTTCTTTCCATATATCTATATTGAGATAACTTGATCAACAAAATAATTGGAAACGCAAAGAACCAGGAAACATAAGAGCAAGGCACTGACATCGATCCAAAAAGCGAACTAATTAATTAATTATTAATCCCATCTGCAGTTTTCAGGATATGATTTGTGGTTGTAGTAGTTTGCAAAAAAGCTCTTTTTGTTGTTGCACAAGTGAAGTAAATATGAGGGTTTTCTCCTGAGACCATGTGGCAGGTTAAGATTGAGGCAGAAAGCTACTTTTGTTTTATGCCATACCCGTAGAATTCCAGTCCAAGGTAAGGAATGACAGTACCAAATCTCCGATTTGCATTATACATATAGGTACATTCAGAAGAGGTCATTAGTGCCGAGAATAAGCGTGAAAATACATCACAATGTTAGTTGTGCACCATCAGCAACAAATTGTGCCGAGACAATTCAAACGAACCAGAAAGCAAAAACAAAAAAGATGCCATTGCAGAGATGAGACCTGGGATCTGTTTTTTCCTTAAAAATTACATTATTAAATCATTTGAACCTCACTGCAACTTTCGGTAACTGTTTAAGGCACTAACAAGAGGCTATGGGCACCTCAAGCCCGACATGCAGCGCGTTTGTGTGGAGTCCATCATATTAAAGATTAAAAAAACCACATGGAAACAATTAAGCAATCGAGGTAATATTTCACACACTGTTGGAAAGCATCGACTAATAGGATTCGTTAGTAATGTGTAGCTAGCTATCTTTTTTCTTGTAATCGAAACATTTTGTTCTACATGCACGTGAAAAGCTGCATTTCTCATTTGCTCGCGTTGTTGGCCGACCCACGACTTTTGAGGAATGCTCCATGGAATGCCTTCTGGTATTGGTTTTCAAGTCAAATTTTACAGCTGCGTTTATTCACATGAACCCATTTTCTAATCAAAAGAAGAAAGAGAAAAAAATATTCTAAAATTACAGCATAACAAACAAAACCAACAAAACAAAAAAAATAAAGACAAGTGGATAGAAATTGGTTCGGAAAAACACCGTAGTCGATTTGAAGTGTTCTACAAATAATATAAAAGATCAATAATAACACGACAACAACAAACACACTCAATGCATACTTTTGAGATGTCACTGTTGCTAAGAATTTGCCTCTTCGTTAACTTTCTCACCACCACGATCATCTGGAGACGGTTGTTCACGATCACTCGCCACATCTTTCGTTTTTACCTCGGCATTCTGCTGAACTTCAGCAGCTGCTGTTTCCCTGAGCCTAGATTCCTTCCCAGTTGCATCATGGCTACTACTAGCACTACCGGCACCAGAGACTGGCACGGCACCTGAAGTGTCCGTTTCAGCCGCTCCAACAGTCACTGGAGGATCTGCAAACCTTTTCCCTCCTCTTCCTCGATCGTCCCTTAAATCAGTCGGTGCGGCGGCCAGTGACGCAGCATCCTCTCTCAAGGAGGAGCTCGCGTTGCCCGCTAATCTCCGCGTTGCGTTCAACTGCGCGGCTCGAGCGATAGTTTCAGCAGATACGGCTTTCAAAGCCAGAGCTATATCGCTCGGCTTACTGCTTGCGGACGCGGCAGACCCACCGTCACGATGCCTATCTCTATGCCTCCGACGACCGGACCTGCTAGTCGCAGCAGCTGCAAGAGATGATGAGATCGAAGTGATAGTGTCACGCGCGTGAGACGATGATGACGACGACAGAGCGGTCGTTGTTGCGGCTGTCGTTGCAGCGGAGCCAGTGTTACCGGAAGTCACCTTACTTTCACCGCGATCCCTATTACGCCGGTCCCTTTTACCGGCAGCGCTGCTTCGGGTAGTTTGCGGCACCTCGACGGTCGGGGTTGGAAGACGAGGAGGAGGCTCGTCGTCTTCTTCCTCTTCGTCTTCATCGTCGTCCCCGTAGTTATTCCTCATGAGCGACTTGAGACTCTCGTCGTCGGAATCCTCCGCGGGATAACCGTACCCACCACCGCCACCTACCGACATCGACAGCGGTGCGGAAGCGGTGACACTGGTTGTCGCGGTCTGACAGTGGCTCATTGCCGCCGCAGCTCTCGCCGCCATGCTCGTCGCGTGTGAAGTGGCGGCTGCGGTCGTCATGCCGTTCATAAGCCCGGCCTGGGCCAGAGAAGCGAATGACGAGCCCATGTTACCCGGAAGGGTGAAGTTACCCAATCCGAGAGGATTGTACAGGAGACTGGAAGCTGGGAAGAGAAAAGGCAGAGCCGACGCAGCGGAGGCTCCCAGACTGGAGCTGCTGGTTGTTGAAGTCAAACCGCTGGAAGAGGATACCGCATTCGAAGACGATCCTTTCTTAGTTCCACCTCCACCTCCTCCTCCTCCTGCGCCCCCAATTCCAGAAGACGTGTCCTTCCCCTTGGAGTCTGTAGTCGTGCACGCAGACATCGAGGACGAAGTGGTTGTCGGTAGACCGAGGCCAAAGCCGGTCAAGTTTCCAAACAGTGAATTGGTGATGGAGTTGGTGAGACTAAGACCCGCAAGTCCACCAAAAGGTAGGAACATGGGTGCGCTGGCCGCGGCGGCCGCAGCAGCAGACAAACTCGACGAGCTACCGCCCTTCGTTTGATCTGACAAGCCGGGTAATTTAAAGCCAGAAAAGCCCAACATATTGGCATTTGCAAGGGTGGTAAGGGCACTCAGGCCGGGCAGCGTGCCGAACGAAGGTGCCACCGAAGTGGGCACGCTACGACCTGGAGAAGACGTCGACAGCAAAGAGGTTCCTCGTCTCCTACGGATGCCAGGGGTGGGAACCCTCCGCTTCAGATCTTCGGGAAGATTTCCCTACGAAAACAAAACGAAATGCGAGTGATCCAAACGGCAGACGCGCCTTAGCCGTAAGCTGCTACATGTGAATTCGTAAATGTAAAATTAGTCATGCATATACAAACTAAAAATCAACAAATTGCAATAAAGCAAAACCCGCAAAAGATTGAGAACGCAATTTAGACAGTTTTAAAACCTCACACTGGCAATACCCTGCATCAAAATATTGACATCTCCAAGCATTAGACATCAATCAACAAGTTTGTAATATGAGAATACATTTAGCTAAATTATATTAACAGTATATATCAATCTCAAACTATTGCACTGGAATATTTTGCAATTCAATTAATCTAACACCTCACCCTACACTTCAACGTGGAAACAAGATTTGCAAAAAAACAAGCCGCAATTCTGCAATAAATCATTTCTAATGGCTTGCAATTTCAGATAGTTCAAATACCAGTTTCCAACTTAAAAGCTAACCTTATCTTTTACCAGCTGTGCCCACTTTGCATCCACGTCAAACATGGGATTCTGCTTCAACCATTCGGCCAAGTGCTTCAACGGTGGCGCTTTGCTGCCTGTAATCTGGAAAAAAATGTTCGGGGAAGTCGCATCACTGCCCATTTATGAGATGTAGAATAAGAAAGAAACATTTACCTTTTTGCCAGTCAATCTGTTTATCACAGAAACATTTTCATTGCCAGTTAAGCTATTGAAATCTAGTTTGTCTGGGTCAATTCGAGGTCTTCGCCGTCGACGGCCGTCCACCATTTCAAGAGGATCCTAAAAAACGAAATATCATTCCTCAATATCACTTCTCACCATTGCAGTAACAATCCTGACTTACATGCACAACAGAAGCGCCTGCAACAGCTGGGTTAAGCCTGCTCACAGCACTCAGGGAATGATCCGCCAGCCATTTTTCAACTTCCCGTCGCTTCGCAGCCTGCTCCAATAGACGGCTTCCTGTTAGTTGGAAGCTGAAGTCCTGCTTACTAAATGCATCCGCAGCTGAAGCGCTGAAAGCCATGGCAGCAGCGGCTGCCGCTGCAGCGGCAGTTTCCTTCCTCATATTACTTCTTAAAGAAGGTGACGGAGTAGCTGCAGCGGCCAAAGAACCAACAATCTCATCCAGTTTCTTCCGTCTCTTTTTTCTCCCATCATCTTCCTGTCGTTTTCAAATGATAATTTATAATTAATCAAGCAACTGTTATTGTAATCTTCCTTTTTATAATACCGTCTTTATGTTCTTCATCTGTTCTTCCAGTTTCAACCTTTTATTCCGCCTGAGTTGCAAATCTAGCAACAATCCACCACCTGGAGCAGTTTCACCGTGTCCTTGTTGGCCGTGACCGTGGCCGGAAACTCCGGCCGACACCTCGTGATTGGCGCTGCTTCGGATCGAACCGCTTCGCAGGCTGCTAGACAGATCCATTGGAGTCGAAGTTAATTCTGCTGGTTTTTCTACTTTCCGACTCAGATCAAGGGTGCCCATTGTGTTGGACGCCATACGGGACGAGGCGCTGGCATGTTGGTGCGCTGGTGGTGGGGCCAAACAGGATGTTCTGAAAGCAGTGTAACATCATCAAATGTAGTGCAGGGAAAATGCAATTTGGAAGACTGTATACTTGGAAACTACAAACTATAATACAATATCATATTAAGTGGTCGTAATCACTTACTGTTCAATTTTGTCAATGATATCACTGCTACCAGTACGCGGGAACTTGAGCCTGAGAGAAGTCTGCTGTAAACTCTGATTCAGCAATGCACGTAGTTTCGCTGCAAAACACGATTCAAAATTACTAACATGTCATCAGACGGTAGCAAATTTTCCCTTTCCTCGATACTAACCTCTCTCGGCTTCAATCTCGATTTTCCTCCTCCTCCGCCGCCTGCGCGGAAAAGACGTAACTGGTTCGCTTTGCTCCGCCACCTGTGGAGTCTGGAAAGTTTACCCCCCAAAGTTTACATCTCTGCTTTCTCCTATAGGCTATATAGAAATGCAAGATCACAACGCTCACATTATTGTGGTCACTTCCGTCTCGACTGCCTGCGTCCGAAGGATGCGTTGGGGTATTCCACGGTGTCGTTTCCCGCCAAGGCGTCTGATCGGGTGTGACCTGGGGTGTTGAATCGACATCGAGCGAACCGGGAGTGCCGGATTGTGACAGAGGGGTTAGTGAAAACGCGGGCAAAAAGTGCCGCAACGCCGGCCATTCTTTTTTCTCGACGCAATGACACACTGCTTCCAGCCTCATTTGCAGAACACGGTCCTTGGGCCAGTTGATGGGGTTGTGACACGCCTGCGAAAGCAGCTGGGCAACTGTGGGCTCCGCGCAATCGCCTTCCAATCCGAACGCGGGAGGGTTCATGTATGCTTCGGTTACAGAATTCACTTCCTGCAATTAAGAAACGACATTCTTTTTATATCAGTACATGTTGGGTTTCTTAGGACACAAATAAACTTACAGCAGCAACAGGTTCTTTGGTCTTGATATCAGTCTTTTCATCGGCTGCAATTTCTTCCGTACCCTCTTTGAGAGGTGACGACTCAATCTTAGGAATATGCTTGTCATCTTCCGCGACAGTTTCCTTTTTCTCATCTTCAACTTTATCTGCTATTTCTCCAGTTTCCATTCGTTCTTCATTTGCTGGCAGCGCTTTCTCGTCTTCCTTATTGTTCTCTTCTTCCTTAATGTCAACTGCGTGTTCAACATCAGGTTCGCACTTGGCATCACCCGCTTCAGCCTTGGGAGATTTGACAGGTTCCACGGATTCATTCGCCACTTCTTTCTCTTCGTCCTTCTCAGATTCATGCGAGGTTGTTTC
>WWPM01020353.1:0-11440 GCA_023279145.1 Glomeris maerens
AATACAACAGCCATATTTTGCATGTGTTCAACAAGTTGGGAAATTTTGCGCAAATTAATACTTAAAACTTAATTGCGTGAGAAAGCACTCTGCTTTGTGATGAAGTGTTTAGCTACTATAAGCGATTTTGCTAAAAGTAATACAAGTAAAACATTGTTTATGTGTGTTTGGAGGCAAACTTTGAGCAATATCTCTTCGGCTTATTTGCGGCCGGTAGGTATTATGCGGGTAACGCGTGAACTCTTCCTCTGGTGCGTGCTGTTTTCGCAGCTAATTCTCTTCTATTAATGAGTAATTAACTGAATACGAAAGGCAATTAGGCTGTCGTTGGAGCCATTACTTAAATAGAGTGGCTGAAAGCCACTGTTTTCTTGTTTTTCCTTGCTCCGAATTTTACTTAAACCAAATATTCTGTACAAGTGTGCAAACAACCAGAGGATACGTACATGTTTTATTAATGCATCCTTTAATGTTGTATTAGAGAGGATGAAGTATTTTTGCAGTGAATTTGGGTTGAATGTAATGATTGTTACTTGCATTCAAAATTTTGTTGCATTTTAGTTTTACCAAATTTTACCAATACGTGCTTAGTAATTCAATTTTGTTACTTTCGAAGTTTTCCATGCTGCTTTTTACATGTTTAATTATGTAGTCAATTCAGTGGAGCTGTCACACAACTTCCACTCTTCTAAATAACAAATGCTATAGATAAGGAAATCATGTTTGCAGATGTTTTGCACCTTGAAAAACTGTTTTGGGTCATTTTTCATCTGATAACTTTTCACTTTTGAATTTTAACAAGGGGAAATTCTGATGTGTATTTTTCTTGGATCTTAAAAATGTTAAAATATTCATGTAATATTTAAGAAAATTATTGCGGTCTTATGTTTAAACATTTTTCAATTTATATTCATGCACTTCTGTGCCATGCATAATGTCACTTTCCTGTTGAATGAGTAATTACATTACACTGAGTATATATGGTTTTATGGGAAAGCGAATTAATGGTGGTTTCCCCACTAATTCGATAATGTTCTACAACTTCACAATTTCAATTGACGCTCTTTCTCAAGTGGTTTGCAAGAAAAACATGCGATGACCTCGGTGGTGATCTTCCAATGGCATTCAAATGATGGAAGGATAAATTGAACTGTTACATATTTGGAATAATTTATTTGGATTATTAATTTGACATAGTTTTATGTAATATATAATTTAGCAAATATAATTTATTTAATTAGGAAAAATATAGAACTTTTTATGGCGTTTCACTGGTTACTAGTCCAAGAATTTAATATATTGGCTTGTCTTTAATGAAGACGATTTCAGCAAGCATAGTCATAAGAAAGTGTGTTGCTTACATCAAGTTTACATAAACAGTGAATTGTTGTATGTGTAAATTTCTTAAAAATAGTTGATTATACTCATTTCACAACAAAGTTCTTCGTAAAACTTGATATTTCAAATGCAGTGTTTTCTCAAATTTGTAAAAATCAGGGTAAAAGTTATGTATTGTATAGTATGTGAATTTCAGTGTTTTTATTTTAAAATTTTTCTGTAAAAAAATATTTTGTATATTCAGTTTTAGGGAATATTTTGAGCCATAATGGCTTATTATTAATTACCTGATAATAGGAGTTTGTCAATATATGCTGGCATTGAAAATTACTTTTGATAACTATAAGCTCTTGTTGTGCTCATGGTGAGAAGGAAAATTACGATTTTTTTTGTTTTGCATGAGCACTGGAGCTGAAAAACTCCTCGAACTTGACCTCAACATTGTCACACCTCAACTATCTTATTGATGCATAGAAATTACATGCTTTCTTTAACACGTTTCCACCTAGTGACCTCATTTCTTGACACAAAGCATATATTTTTTGTTGATTTATCTGCATCCTCCTTGTCTTCCCGTCTTCTTAACTGGACCAAGACAAAAAATAACATGAATAATTTACTTTGATTTTTGCAGTAGATTATATTTGCATCTGTACTTCGTAACAAATTACACCTGACAATTTCAACATACAGTATATTTATAATTAGAATTCTTGAACTGTGTGTCACTTTAATTGCAGGAAGTTAAAGATTAAAATTGAAAACTATTTTTGCTGATTCAGCAATTTTCAGAAACTTATTAAGTGTACACATACTGTAAATACGTAGTTTGCAACAGGAGTTTCTCCCCAACACAATATTTGTTACATGTCGGAATGAAAAGTGATTTACTGTAATTTTATGGCTTGATTTATGTGACATTTAGCAGGTTATTGCCAATTGTTTCCACATGCCACCTCTTTTTTCATGTTGCTTATCACTTTTGCTTTCAAATATGTCAAATACACAACAGTACAGTAACATTTTCAAATTAAAATCACAATCAATATGTCATGATAATCTATTTCGAGATATAATATGTTGAGAATCATCTTTTAGAATGTGAAGTTTCATCTTAAAATACATGAAACAATATCAGTGTCTTTTAACAGCATATAATAATAATTTATTAATGGCTTTAACTCATTTTAGCGAAATAAGCAATTAAAAGATTGGATTCTTTTTGGCTTTTTATTCAAATTTATTGTAATGACGTTTAAAACGTGTTCAGAAGAGTGTTCAATATTTTGTTGCCTAATTACATAAATTCTAGTTAATATTGTGCAATGTAGAAATTTGTAATTTCTATAATCAAGGGTAGATACAATCTAATTACATTAATGTAATTTGAATATATGACTTGTGAATTTAATTTGTTTATTTGAAACTTCATTTTTGTTTTGATGTTCTTAGAACATTTCAATAGTTTGAACTGTATTTTATTTAATTCTACTAGAAAATATGCACATATTAAAGGATTTCATTGATACAAATTCTATATCAAGTCTATTGTGTTATTGAAATTGGGTTAAACTCTTATTCACTCATATGCATCAAACCGAATAGGATTAATTGGAGTACATGATAATAATTGCAAGTGTGATTTTATACATAGTACTTCATTGTTCCACTGTGATTATTTTTTGTCATTTGACCTAACCATGCATTAGAATAAGCTGAAATGGAGTTCATTTCAGATTGTAGATATTAACATCCATGTATACTACTGTACTTGGAGAAGCGGAACTTGGAGCTCATTAAAAATTATCTGATGCAAGTTGGAGGAAAAAGTTGACCGCCAACTTATAATGACGGTCACTTACAGAATATTTGGAGCACGTTTTGTTTATTATGTTAGTAAACGAGCTGCAAAATCTTCCCTGCAAACTTAATTTTTGCAGTTTAATATTCTTTTCTTCCACATTTAATTCACGACATTTCAGATAATTAACCCAGAAAAGTTTAGGTACCTACAGTTTGTCAAGCTTAAAAAGCTATTGGTTCAGTGAAAAAGTAATTGGATCACAGAGTGCACTAAGATAGCAAAAGAAGCCAAATCCATCAACTGAATGAACTGAAAGGGCACAAAAATAATTCGATTAAGTGCCTAATTGAAAATGGAAATTTATCCAAATTGATCTTCATCATTCAACATTCCTGGTTATTCAAAACGAAATTGATAGCAATTTCAGAAGTTTTACGAATAATATTTCTATCATATCACATTGTGTACAAAATTCATTGAGTGTGACAAAATTATATTTGTTGAATTTCTTTCCCTGTGAATTTTGTACAATTTGTCTTGAAATATAGTTCATTTGGACAAGAATTAATTTCAAGAAATTCCTAAAACTATGAAAAAACTTACAAATATTTAAATTGACAATGTTTGGAAATTAAACTGTGCGGATTTTTACTTTGCAAAGAGAACACTTTGGCATCACAATAATGTGAGGGAAGCGTTATTTGTTTCAAGAAAATCCATAGTGCTTAGAATTAATAACTAGGTTTTCAGGTCAAAATTGTGACCTTTTGTCAACAAATTCTTCCCAATGTGAGATATATAATTTTAAGTCTTCTTTTGTTCGCTTCTGTTATTTTTTAAGGGGACAAGTGTAAGCTTTTTTCTTGTTCCTTTTTATTCCCGTTGACTTTTGTCATAAATCTATTGAAATTGCGCAAAGTTTTCGACAAATAAGCTTGTAATAAATAACAAGAGCAATTTGTTTGCACACAAGTTCTAATCTGCTAATGTCCCACAAATATAAATGTTTTCACTTAATGTGGATATAAAATGGAAGCTAGAGAGAAAAGAAATGCGTACTAGTAATTATTGCCGACTGCTGCATTTGCTTATTTCAAAAATAACCAAGAAGAAACAACATCATTATCTCGTTTACGCAGGTCTCAATTGAGTTGCTTTCATTCAATCGACAAATAAGAAGCAAACGTGCAAATTAAGGCTCCAATTAAAACGGGCAATTTTACTTATATTAGACATGCATGAAACATTTCTTAATTACAAAGTTCTATAAAATGCCATTAAAACAGAATGGCAGAATGGAAAAACAAAATTTTAAATATTGGCTTCTTGCAAATATACAGCAGACCTATAAATATATTACAATAATTATTAATAATAATTCAATTTATTTTATGCATTAGGTGTTTACTAGAAATAAATATAAATGCAATATCTATGTACCTTGTCATTTTTATTGCAAATTTATTGTTATTGTACTTTTTTAATTTTTATTGCAAGTTTGTACTGTTCAGGGGCGGCGTTTATTTCTGTTAAATAATTACACATGGTTATTATGATTATTATTTGTATAGCTGATCATGTAATTAAATTGAACTAAAACATCATTGCATTAATTGTAGGCTACATTGTGAACATGGAGGGGAACTGGGAAAATGATGGCTGAAATGGTCACGTGGTTTCTCCTTTGAACCGAATTTAAATGGAGTAACTGTTTTTGTTTGTTTTTACCTGCTGCGGTCACTCAACTACAAACCAGGTTTATATTTGCTATACACCACTTATGGATGCATACATCAAGAGTTTACAGTTTGTGTTGGCCCCGAAATCTACCAATCACGTGGCCATTTGGATTATTTATAATATACAGGGAATTTTTAAGGAATTTTTCGTGACGTCACTGGCCCCATTGGGTCATCGTCCACTAGACTGACCTCAATCATGACCTTAATTCCAGCTGCTTCTTTTACATTTTTTCAAACCTAATTTTTCGTTTTGAAAAAAGTGGAATTTCTAATGTAGGCTTAGTGTAATTCGTCAAAAGGGCCACGGTGTTTTTTCTGTTTTGCTCCCCTCTCTCAAAGGGCCAAAAAGTTCAGTTTGTACTTCCTGGATGATGATGATGATAATGTGTTTTGACCTCCTTTTACCACACTCACTTTTTTCCCAGTGTTTTCAAAATATGACTACTGAATTTTAAAAGCAATTTATATTCTGTCTGCCAATTGCAGTAGGCCTAATTACTGTTGAAATTGCAAAGCCAAGAATTTATGTAAATAAGGAATGCTCTGTTTGCGGGGAATTTCAAGAGAATTTTTGTTTTGAAACCTTGAAATACTTGGAAGTTTGTCTGAGGACTAGGAGGAGCAGGTGGATGACCACAATGAAATGACCATAGGCCAGTAGTTAATTGAAGCAGCTGTGACCTACCCAGTAACCTAGTTTACCTTCGTTTTTTATAACCCTCCTGGGAAGATGGCCACAACATACGATGGTGCTAGTGGTCATTGACTCCATTCTCCAAATGCCCGAATTATAATCATGTGTGCCAAGTGTAATAATGGACAAGAACCATTTTTCCCCTCATCCCAGTCTGTACTAAATGAAACCAGGTTAACGAGAAAAATGGCGTCAATTTTGCAAGGGTGTGACTACAGCAAGGTTAAGGTTATGCAGAAAATGATAATCTTGCGAGGAAAGAAATAAGAAATTCTAAAAATCCCATTTATGCACGTGGCTCCATAAATAATAATCGTAATAATCTGATTTAGAAACCTTAATATGGTGTATTAGGAATTTGTATATCAGTAAATGTTATTTGGCTTTGACATTGCGATGAAATCATTTAAAATGCAATCTCATATTAATACTTGCAAATTTAATTAGAATTTGCAATTTATGTTATTTAATTTCAATTCTTGTTCTATTCAATTGCCATTTTTTTGTAATTTTGTTCACGTTTCTTCTAATATAGTTTTAATTATTGTGATTTAATTATTCTTTTGACTTGGGATTTAGGTAATTTGAATTTTAAGTGCCATCGGTATGATGTAATTGGAATTCTTCTGCCAATTTAGCTTTAATTAGATTAGTACACAGTGCTATTGTTCTGCATAATTACTTATTGCAAATTGGTAGAAATTTCAATGTGTATTTTTTTTCTTAATTTAAAAAGTAAGATTATGTTGTCAGTTTCGCTTCATGTTGCATTGTGGAGTGGATAAAGGTGACAAGGTTAAATAAACCAGTTTGCCTTTATTATGCTTCGAATATTGTTCAAATATTTATTAATCATGATTTCGTTGCAATTTATCACAGACGACAAAAGAACAAGAAAGTCTCTTGAATGACAAGCAGGAAAACTGAGTATAGAAACTCCATTGACAAATTTGACACATTTATGATAGGAATAATTATTATACGTTTAGCACTCCTTTTGTAGCAGACATTTTAAATATTGCAGGACTAAACGAAAATTATGAAACTTTTTACAGTTTTTTGAAGAACATGGGGTGTTTTTTGACAAATTATGCACATTGCTGATAAATTTTTCAGAAAGGAAAAATGTGAAGAATTTCAAGGGCTGACTGTGATTTTGCAAGAATGTAGCAACATGTTTTTTTATTTGATCTTGCAATTATTCACACTTAAATGACGTGATTTATGAACGATCCCTGTGAGGTATTTCAGTCTTTTGACTTTGAAACATTGAAAAAGTAGCACAGTGTCACGTCACGCATCAATTTTTAGAGAAAGAAAAACGGAAATAACAATGTTGTACCGTACTATTCACAAGTCAGCATGAATTTCAGACAAAATTTCGCTTTAAACAAGTTTTCACTGGTGATAATGTTTCTCTTTTTAAACACTAACATTACTTCTGTGGTAGAAAACATAGAATTATCAAATTGAAGTGTAGATTTTACTATGTGACCCTGAAGAATGCGCAAAAATCTTCGACATTCTGTTATTTGCCAGAAACGGCGCCATCATGAAATTTGAGCAAACAACAGCGCCATCTTGAAAATAAAAAAAATCTATTTTCTTATGTAAATACTAATTGAAAACGATAACTACATAGTTAAGTATGAAAATTACGTAGTTTAGTGTTGATTTTAAATAATATCATTACTCAAAAGTATAAATTCATGTTATTGACTGTTTAGGCCTAAGTCATTTTAGGAAAAATATTGCATACTTTTATTTAACACTAAATTTTATGTTCATGTTAAATTAGCTGTTTGGAATCATTGTTGACGGAAACTAATTCCTTTGTTGACTGTAGTGGAAATTTGAATGTTATTGATTGGACTGCATGGAATTATTCAATTTTTAATTACCGCAGATCATTAATTTTTTATTGCAAGCACTGTAGTTAGAATAAATTATACCTAAGTAAAAAAAATGTATTCATAATTAACCTACACAAATACCATACTTTTGTGAAGGTTTAATATGAAAATTGTAGTTGCAAAATTGCTAGTTATGTCATAGAAACGTAATTACACAATCATATTAGGTAACATTAATTATATTCTGCTTTGGGGGTGACCCTGTGACCCTGTGGCCTTGTTTTGTTTTTCCACTATCATGTTTTTAGCAAATGGTCAAATGTTGTACACCATGAGCTTCCGTGATAAGAATTTATTACAGTATATGAAAAATAGCGTTTTCCAAAATGGCCGTCACAGAATCAACAAAAAAAAAACTACTCCAAAGTTCTTAGCTGTTAATTGTAAGTGGTGAACTGATTTTTTGTTGTTGTTTTTGGAAGAAAATGTGTTCAAGTTGGCGGTCAAGGTGAATTCACATAAGTGTTAATTCGTTTTCCGGTTTAGAAATGACTTTTTGAATAAGGATATTTTTCAACTTGAGCATGAATTGCATTTTGCTGTATAATTATATGAAGATATCCATCATGAGCTATTAGTATTGTAGTTCCACATGTGTAGCTTCCTTGTTTTATTCGAGGTTTTACAAAAAGTGAAGTAGCTGTATACAGTATTGGCCAGAAAGGATGCATCATTTATTTTTTAATTAAAACACGCTATTTCATGTAATTATTGAAGGCAGTAGCTAAAAATCTGTATTTTTAAATTATTTGATTTTTCACTATGGTGAAAATCATCTGATGTGTGTTGGTAACTTTTGCTGAAGTTATATCTAACTCAGGACAGCATACCAAATACTATAGTTAATTAATTAATTTTTGTATACTAATGCATACAATTAAAACAACCATTTCATTTAACAACAAAACGTGTTTTCTATTCTGGCCATGCAGTACTGTATAGGCCTATAAATGCATATTGAATTTTGATATGCTTAGGGGTATTTTCACAGGTACAATTATGACATACATTAGGTATGTTAATTATCATGCAAAGAGTTTCTTCGAATTTGTTAATATATTGCAATAGATTATTTTTTGGAAATAGAGTAGGTTCAGGCTGTTATAGCCTATTATAAAACATGATGAAAGGTAAATTTATCAAACTGAGTCATAAACTCGCTTATTTCCTTTGTGATTAAATTTCACATGTGTCAGATTTCAGTTGACACCCTGTTTTACAATATGCAATAGACTGCATGCACTGAAACAATTTCGTCATAACGGCAATTTTATGGAGCATGGACAGAAAAATGTAAATATTGTAGGCCTACTGGGCAATGTACTGGATGACACAATTTTGCTTTAGGGTATATAGTAGTTATGCGGCTGTGCTCTCATTTTCCTAATATACATTTCCGAATTATGTAGGCCTATGTTATAATAGCACACTTATTTCAATGTTTTATTTGCATTTCTGTTGAATAAAATACAGCAATTTGAAAATTATATAGGAAATTTTTCCGAAATTATTGTATTGAAGCAGATGTCCCTTCCTGTAATTAAATACAGCTGTTTATATAGAATATATATTTAGGCTATATAACGAACTTTATTTGAAGGCATTAGTTATTTTTGCACAAATTTAATTTTGAAATTAGTCCTTGAATTTTACAGACCGATATTTACAATTTCAAGTAAATTTTTTAACTTGATCTACAAAAAATGTAGCTAATTTAGTGCCATTCAAGTACATGGATTAAAATAACTCTGAATAGGCCTACACATCATATTCATGAACCCACGTTGCCTTTCATTTGTGCAACTTGTGTTTTTCGTCTTTTGTCTGCCATCTATGTACGTGTATCATATTTAAAAAAGAAATGTTCTCGTGAGCCATACAAAATGTTTGCTAACAATAATTGAGCTGTAATGCGGGGCACTCTGTCATTTTCTTGCTTATTTTATGAGGTTTGATATAAATAAGGTTAGTTAGGTTCGATTGAAAATGTTATCTGAAAAATTCATCTTACCTAAAATTGGACAACCAAATTACATTGCTACATGAATGGCATGAAAATTCTCTATACGTATACTAGAAAACTTGCCAGAAAATTTGTTTAGCTACTATGTCATCAAAGTCAATCTTATCTTTTCAAATTTTCGGATTGAATGTGGGTACAGGATGCAATAAAAACAAGTCATTCAAGGTTCGGCTTGGTTAGTTGCTATATATATACACAAATTAAGATTTCTTAATTTTTGTATTTGTCGATTTAACTGTATATAAGACTACACACTGTTTCATTAATTGATTTCTAGCGATCAACTTTTAATAGTGCAACACTTTGTTTCAGCTGCAACAACTTTGCAAAACGATATGTAAAAATAAAGGAACGAATAACATTTCTTGTGCTGTATTTCCTTTAATTTGTTTACATGTTTACCTACCAATTGGTGTTAATTATTGTATTTGAATAATGAGTTGCAACTCGTGCTCCACTGTGTTTAACATTAAATTGTAGAATTAAATTCAAAATGATGCAATTAAATCATATGGTTTGAAAGCTCACAGAACAGTTCATATTCTTCATGGGAAACGTATGAGTTCGTATATGATTCATTTCATGTGTATAACTCTTTAATAATGTATTCTGTTTAAAAGTTATTACTTTTAATTACTGTACTATAACACATATAGGTACATACATATGCATAATTGTAATTATAGTTTGTTTGAAAAATGGAAGATTATTGATTGTAAAGTTTGCATAGGCGATTGCAAACAAAATATGAAAAGATAGTACCATGCATAAAATCGCTCGTTTATTTGCTGATCTGAACGAACACATCGCCTATAGCGACAAGGAATCAAAGCGATAAAATGGTAGTATAGTAGTTTGGAAATTTTGCCGTCGGCGGCGCTGCTGCCGCCGTTACGCGCTGCGTGTCGTCTGCTGGTCGTCACTTGCAATCCAAACTCCGACTGCGTTACACTGTAGTATTTTGGCGGTCCCAGGATGAACGTGTAGTCATTGCCCATGTGTAATTAACCAAGAACTGTCTTCTAGTTGACTTCGATTGACATACAACACGATTTGCCGATATTTTTTGGAGTATAACCACAACATTTCTGCTTATAATCGCCATTATTTACACTACTCTTCGAGCACGGAATTATTGTGATAATCAACACGGTAAGAATCTTTATTATAGTTTAATGTCTATTCGCTCGAGTCACTTTAGAATTTTGGAAACAATTTTATTTTGGTAATTGAGGTTTCATTGTTTGCGATGCGAATCCTTATGATTCGAAAAGTGTTGCGAAACTCTTGACGTGGTGTAGGGCGGGAAAAATGTTCCAAATGATGTTCCAGTTGCGATGAACGAGATGAGAGATATTTAGATTGTGAACCACGTGACTTTTGCGAGCGGCAATTATTTGAAGGTCAAAATGTTGCGAGGTCGTCTACCATTGCATGTGTGTGCCGTGCCGATCGGCTAATCTTGGTGTATTGCCCAGCTCCGTTTACCGAATTGGCAACCGCGCCCCATCCGTGGTCACGTGACCTATAACCATATATACCGTATATGAAACGCGTCTGCGCCTGCTTTATGGTCGTTACGTTAATTGACCCAACTTAATTACGACGCACCACCGTCGATCGCTTCTATCAAGTTCAGGGACGTGACGCATCGATTTTGATTTGCCATACAAATTTCCCTTCAAATATATACATATGTATACGAGTTTATTTTTATTACATGCTGCCAGCCTTCAAAGTCGGTTTCATTACGGAGCAGGAGGCGCTGTAGTGCAGGGGGATGGGGGTGGTATTGGTTAGATAGTGCTTTGCTTTTCTCAGTGGTGCAAGTTTGAGAGCGATGCCGCGAGGTGGCGCGTCGTTACCGCCACTATACACTGTCTGATGCGAAAGGAGGTCACGGTTAGGGGTGATCTCGTATTTACG
>WWPM01020370.1:0-11808 GCA_023279145.1 Glomeris maerens
AAGAACGACGTAATTGTACGCAGGCGATGGAATGCATGGTTTCTATTAAAAAATACCGACAGCGGAAATTCCACGAGTATTGTGACCGTTGTGACGCGTCAGAGACTCGCGTTCCGCGCTCGTTCGATGGCAACAACGATCGCCATTGGTCCGCTTGCCAAGCGTGACGTCACAATCCCGTGCCGCCGCAACGATCTAAATAAAATGCCAAAGGTAGCTTCTACACGGGGTTCTCCGAAAACGTTCGAATCGGGCGCAGGGAAATATTTTTGACCCTTGGGGGAATGTGGGATGCGGGGAAGAAAAAGAAAAGCGTTTTCGGCCGAAGGAATTTGCCGATTCACGAACCGGTTTTTAGGGCGATGACGTCACGGGCGGGCGTGAATGACTCATTGAAGCATGAACGTGATGGTGATGCAACCCGAGTCACAAGCCTTGAAAGGCCAAAGTGCGACTATTTACCCCAGTCTCAAAAAAGATTAAATCACATCCCACCCATCAAAACAAAAACATGGCCGCGTATTTGGCAACATTTTACTAGGAAACCATGAATGGCCACTCCCCAAACGCTGAAATTAAAAGGAAGCCCACGCGTTTCCCCATTTACGGCGATATGCGCGGAAAACGTTCGAAACGGCGAACGTTTCGTGACGTCACCAACGGGCTCTTTCCCCCGCACTGCGCACGCGCACAAAACGTTCCGTTCGGTGGAATGCTGGGAGTTTTATTCAAAAAATTTCTAATGTTTCGTGACGTCACAACGCGCGCAAAGCGTTCGATACTCCAGCTTTGTTTGGAATTTCGCCCTGTAGATGGCGCCTTATTCCGGTCATAAATTGCCATAGAATCAGTTGCAATTAGGAAAATAAGCGATTAAAAAGATGATGCGACCCGGTTTTGTAACAACCCCTGAAACTTACATCATTTTCAAACAACAATTCAAATGGAATTTTTGTTACATTTTTCAGAGTTGCCATCATTCAACACTTTACTTGTGCATACTGCAAGTTTCAGGTTTTATATTTCATCTTTAGTTATCACAGGTCATTGCTGCAAAAAAGGAAGAAAAGCAGAGCAAAACTTGATACTCTCGAAGCGCAGAGTTTCATTCAGATTATACTACGTTTCCCGCTCTTATCGCCTTTTCCACAAAGCGATTGATACGAACTTTCCCGCTGTAGATACGGTAATCCCGTATCGCAAATATTAGCAGCGAGAAAACAAACAAAACAAATATCTGCGCACCAAACAACAAACTGAAAACCAAACACAATTACGTAAAATTGCAATTTAATTTGGGGAAAAAATTAACTTTCTCCATTTTGAAATACTTGTTTGTAAATAAAGTCTAACACCGCTGGGCCAACTTCACTCTCGCTACTTAAATGAATTTAGAGTCGTTTTAAAAGCGACTTTGACAATGTTTTAATTTTTCCATCCAGTAGTTTACACAGCCAAACCGGGGTTTTACACGCTAGGGCTAAAGCGCTCCTATTTACACGCTATTTACACGCGAGGGAGGGGATATCGGTCACCTGGATCGCGAAGCGGTCAAGCGCTGGCCGGGCGACAGTCCGAGCTCTTGCCGGCCTTCGCCTCCGTCGGCGGCGAAGAGGCCGCGGTCGCCGACGAGAAGTGGTGAGACGAAGAAGACGAACAGGAGGACGAAGCCGAGGGCTGCGAGGACATGGCCGTGCGCTTCAGACCGTCCAGGTACTCCTGCTGAGAAGCGGCCAGCACTTGCGCCAGGATGTCCGCGTCCTCCCACTCGGAAAGACCTGGGCGCGTTAAAGATCTACGTTAATTGCACAAATGCGGACCGGACATCGCCTCACCGAACACGTCGGGCGGCAACTGGTTCATGAACGACGCGGTCTCCAGCAACGTGAAGTCCGACTTGGGGCTCGCGCCCCCACCTCCGCCGCCTTTGCACTCCGAAGACGCGCCGGCCGCCCTTTGCGCGTTCTCACCGAACGCTTCCGAGAAAAGGCCTTTTAAAAAAAGAGGACACGAGAACGTTAACGGGCGACGGCACGTACACGGTTAACATTTTGTGTACCCTTTGCGGACGAGCTGCTGGGGCCGTAATCCTCCCAGCCCTTGTCCTCCCTCGAGGAAGCGGCGGACGGGGAACCGGAACCGCGGCCGTTCCTCGGCGAGTGGTTGCCCCCCGGCGAAGGCGCGCTGCCGGCGCTGGAGCTGCACGTGGCGGTCGCGGTCCTAGTCTGCCGAACGTAAGACAAGGTATTTAGTTCGTTACGCGCACGGTATGGCTAACGTAACCCCCCCCCCCCCCAAGTCGCGGTTGCGCTAGCCCTCGCTAAAAAAAAGAAAGAAAGGTGGAACCGACGGCGGTCTGCTTGCGAGCGCGCCGCTCGTTGTCCCTCAGCCACTCGAGGTACGACTCCCGCGCCACCTGTTCCTCGATCGCCTCGTTGGTCGCTTCCCAGTCGGTCGCCTTCAACTTGTCCTCCAGCATCGCCTGCTCGATGTGCAGGTCCTCCGACTGCCGCACCGCGTCCCCCAGCAGGTTCTTCTCCGCCAACTGAAAACGAAAGAGAAAGTTAGGCCCGACCGTACGACGCGATCGGTCCGGGAGGGAAGTCCTACGCACCCCGGGCACGAAGCCGGGCAGCCCGAGCCCGACGCCGACGGTCGCCTTGTACGGGTTCACGATCGAGTTGTAGTGGATGTTCTTGTGGTAGCTGAGTCTGATGGGCTCGTTGTCCGTGCTGTGCATGCTCTGGAAGATGTTGATGGGTTCTGCACGGCGTTATTCGAGGCGATCGTTTCAGCGCGAACCGTTCGGGGGGAAAACGGGGGTTCGGGGTGGGGGACTCGCGAATTTGAAACGGGAAACCTGCGCTGTAGTGGTAGACTTCCAGGGTTCGGTTGTACATCTCGGAAAGGGCCTGCATCTCGACGTGGTTTCCGTGGATGTGGTCGAGCCGCTTGCGCTCGATGTACGTGTCGAACTCCTCCGTCACGTACTGCGAGAAGTAGTCCGAGTTCTTCGCCTGGTCATTGAAATGCGGTTATTATTCTTGAAGCGGGAATGTGACTATTCAAATCGATTTCGCTCATAAAAACACAGAAATCTCCAGTATTATTGTTACTCTATATATAAAGCTTCCTTATTACCATGTAATCCATGCAGTGTTTCCTGACGGTCGAGTGCATCTCCTGGTCACCGTAAACCTGATCGGCTTTTATCGGATTCAAATTAGAAGCTGGATTAAAAGGAAAGGAAAGGGAAAAAATCACCAACTTTCTTATTACCTACTGCCCTGAAGAGACAAGCGCCATCTTCCCCCATCTGCTTGATCACGAGTCCCTGTTTGCGCAGCTTCTTCTCGAACATCAATTCCCTCTGCGAACCATGCAAAAAGAGAGAAACGTTCAATCGTCACCCTGTGCATTGCAAGGGTTCGAAAAAGCTTCCACGCCTAATGCTGGCAGTTCTAGTTTTTCGAATGTTTTTTTGAACTACGCAAAACGTTCCATGGCGCGGCGGACGCCGGGAGTTGTAGTTCATCGAGCGTCAGTCATTCGCAACTACTACATACACGGGCCATGTCAAAGGATTTCAGTGAGCCAAGCAGGGACAAACTCACCGTGATGACGTCGCAACGCGTTTCGAGACGGTGTCGGAACCACACCGTGATGACGTCACGGTATACTTCGCTACACATACACACCTCGGCCCAATCCTCTTCGGAGCGGTTGCTGACCGTGGCCGAACCGCTCCCGTACTCGTCGCTGCTGTTATAGCCGCCGCCGGCTTGGGCCTCGTCCTCCGCGTCCACCCCACTCCCCTGCGAGTTGTGAGCGTCCTGCGCGTTACTAGGGACCAAAGGGTCGTTAGCGTCCTCGACGCCGATAACGATGCCGACGGCAGCCTGCTGACTCGTGCTGGGCAACTGCGACGACGCGCAGCCGCTACCTGGGGTAGCGGTCGGTAGCGGCGGCAACACCGCACTTGCGCCCCTGTGTTTGCGAACGCTGCGGTGCGGCGAGGCGCGGTGACGGCGCTTCGGGTTATGGCAACTACTGGGCGCCGCGCCCGCTACCGCTCCCGCCGCTTCGTCCGAGAGCGGTTTTTCGTCTCGTTCCCTTTCACGTTCCCTGTCCCGTTCGCGATCCCTGACCGAGGCGAACGCGAGGCGCTCGCGAGCGGCATCCTGGCCGACGATCAGGTGATTGTGGTGCGAGTGGGCGAGGACGTTGTTGATGGCCGCATGATGGCCGTGTCCGTGATGGCCGCTCGACTCGGCCGCTTCCGATTCTCCCTTCGCCGCTCCACTCGACTTCTTCTTCGGCAGGATCGTCATCTCGTAGCCAAACTCACATACGCATGCGGATCGCTGCCGATCCTAGATCAATCTCCGAATCCACCGATCACAGTTCGAACCAGATCACGTCGTCCCGTTCTTGCAGCGCCCAGCTCCGAAGACGGCAAAACATGGCGACCGAACGTGACGTCACGCGGTCATGTGGCAGCGTAGCTATCGGTAGAGCGCCCCCTGGCCGCCAACCGTCGAATTCGGTCTCCAAATGTAGGCGGTGCTCCGTCGTTCGTACCGAAACCAATAGCGACCTAGCGATGGCATCGCACCACTCTTGATCACGCCTTTCTATGCGTATCCCGCAACGGTGGGCGGGGGTTTAGAAACCAATCACCGCGCGCCATTCATGACCGCTCCTCCCACGCAAATCCCGGCACGGTGGGCGGAGCTTGGCTTAAACCAATCGCCGCGCGCCATTAACGATGGACACTCGTATCAATTCTCCAAAGCCAGCCGCGAACCGCGCGCCACCTGGTAACATTAAAGGCGCAACATCGATATAGGAACCGGCATCTACACCAGGCAATCCCCAAATTATCAATTAACCAAAGGATATTTATTTCCCCACTTCGAAACGAATTCGGATGCGAACCACCCAAAAAGGGCAATCTTGGAAAAAGCCACATGCACTTCCATTAAAACAAAACAAAACAAAAAACCAACTGAATTACATTTTCGCTATACGGAAAATGGGAATTGCTTGAACGGGAACGGGAACGGGAACGGGAACGCATTAAACTAGAATTACTCCGTTGTAACGGTACGGTTATTAAACGCGATCCGAAGGAACGACTCTTATTTTTTCTCTTTGTTGTTGCTGTTGTTATGTACATTGCGTGTTCGGGGAGGGAAAAACAAAATGATGAAAAAGAACCGTTTGGGAGCCGCGCAAAGTGTTTTTTTTTTACCGTTCCAAAAAGAATAAAGGGTTGGGGCCGGCTCGATTAGCACGCGCAACCCTCCGACTTGGGCCTCTGGTCGTTGGTCAGCTTGATCTGGTCGGGGAACTCGTTGTACAGTTCCACTTCGGTCTCCTGCGCCAGCGCGTTCTTGGCGATCGTCTGGAAAGCCTGCTCCACGTTGATCGCCTCCTTGGCCGACGTCTCGAAGTACGGGATGTTGTTCTTGCTCTGGCACCACCCTTGCGCCCTCTTCTGGGAAACCTGGTCCCAAAGTCGTAAGCCGTCATCAAGCCGCGTCCCCCACGTGTCCCGAGAGCTAAGCGTTATACCGACCACCCTGTTCTCGAGGTCCATCTTGTTGCCGAGCACGACGAACGGGAAGTTCTCCGGGTCCCTGGGGCTGGCCTGGATGAGGAACTCGTCGCGCCAACTGTCCAGCGACTTGAACGTGCTCGGGGACGTGATGTCGAAGACGAGCACGCAGCAGTCGGCCCCGCGGTAGAAGGCCACCCCCAGCGACTGGAACCTCTCCTGGCCCGCGGTGTCCCAGATCTGCCCTCCCAAAGAGTTAAGTCACCACGGTTCCCCCGTTCGTCAAAGGGCACGCCGTACGTTACCTGCATGGTGACCAGACGGTCGTCCACCATCACCTCCTTGGTGAGGAAGTCGGCGCCGATCGTCGCCTTGTACTGGTTGCTGAACTTCTTATTCACGTACTGGTTCATCAGCGAAGTCTTGCCGACCCTTTCAACGAGAGAGATGTCGTTAGCTTTCGAGACAGTGTTGCGTAAACACGGCTTCTTAACCCCGATCCCGATCCCGACGACGCAAACGCGGGTATTTTTCTCTCGCAAGATAAGAGCCGCGTATCGGATTGCGAGTTCAACGAATGACTGTTTCGTTCCGGAAGCTGCCACCGTGCGCTTTAGACAATCGTATTACCGCAGGATTTCCATCATCTATAGGGTTTCCGCGGACTAATTCGATTCGGGGTGTCCACCGATAACATATATATGCCGCTTTTAATTTCCATCCCAATTTTTGATTCGGTAACTGTCCCGTCACAAACTGGGAAATGCTGTACCTGAATCAGTTTAGACTTAGCGACATTATTTCTGCTACTAAATTCGGCTTCAAAAACAATAATTGGAACTATTTCGCAGTGCACACGACATCGAGGACTTATACAAGGAAATCAGGTTAGTGAATAGAAGAGGATAAATTGAAAAAGGGGCACAAACCCGCTGTCGCCGAGGATGATGACCTTCAGCAACACTTTCTTCCTGGACGACATTGTTTCTGTTTCTCTCTTTCCCCTTTCCTATATTGCGTCCGAATTATTGAGGCCGCTTTACTTCACTGTAGGCCTGTGTCTGCAATGTAGTAATTGCAATACAAGAGAAAAAGGTCACAAGTCAGAGACGAGATGACGCACTTTCGCGTGATCGCCTAAAAATAAACAAAAACAAGTCCACTCTATTCGCAACAATCTTGTACTTACTGTACGTGGCCCGCGTTTCCTCGCACAATTACGAGAAGAGCAGTATAATTTTTAGGCCTAATAACGGGCGCAATAAAAAGCGTTCGATTTCCCCTTGGCCCCGCCTCCTCCGCCGATCGAACGGATTTTGAAAACGAGCGATCGAATACTCACTCGCGATCACTAATTTCGGCCGCGGAGATCCTCCCAGAGGCCCAAACCACTGCCAGCGGCCTGAAGCGAACTCGTCAACTTTCCTACAATAATAAAATGGCGAAGCATCTGATCGAATGTCACGAGATTCGTGACGTCACCGCAACCGGAGCGCCGTTGCGTTCCAACGCTGGCGCCATCTGGGTAGAAAGGCAACAAACTACGCTGAAAAAAAAAACAAAAACCTTCCATCGAATGTAGGGTCCTCAATGGTGTGAAATAACGAGATTACTTTGAATAAAATATGGTTCAGATCAATGTTATTTTCATTTGTCGCGATTCTATATTAGTCCAATGAAGAATACTCTCGATACATTTAGATCGACCGCGCGAGATTTGCAATGTGACCCTCAGGCGGCGCCGCTGAACATGTATCCAATTGGCAGGGAGAACGGCTGCGGCTTCGATTGAATGGTTACGCCATGTTTTTCCCCTTCACTCCTATCATAAGAAATGTGATTGAGGAGAAACATGGCAACGGTGGCCACTTCATATGAAGGGTCTCGCGGGGCAGGAAGAGCCGCCAAGCAGGTGTTCGAACGAAATTTCCGGTTCCGACCGCAAGATGGCGTCCGGCGAAGATGCCGATTTCGAACCGTCTGTTCTTGGAACGAAACAATAGTACATACTATATACTAATACGGAAAATGAAAATCTTTACGATCCAATTAACAGCGTATTTTTTTCCCCACGAATTGCAGCTGGGAGCAATCTTACGAAAAGGAAATCGAGAACTTCGAGGACCACGGGGACGAGGGTGAAATTTGGTGCGCATTCCAAATTCAAACTACTGCGCAGCGTTCGAGCGTGATGTCATCCCGTTAAATGACGTCAAACGAGAGGGCGTGGCAAAGGGAGGGGGTTCTATTCTCGCGGATCCATTTGTAAAATTACCCAAATAGATCCGCAACTGTTAAAATAAAAAAAACTATAACAAAGTGCCCTTGCCCCCTTTAGGTTCGGAAAGGCCACTCTGCGAAGATTGGTCGATTGGATGACCGCCAAGGTGGACACTTCGGCCAGCGTGCTGGACATCGGTTGCGGCAACGGAACGGCCCTAATAGCCCTTGCGGTCGGAGTTAAACACATTTTCGCAAAATTAAAGATTTTCTACCAAAACTGGGAAAATTTCCTCCCACGTATAGATAGACCCCCAAACCCCACCCAGTTCCGTAACATTTGTAATTACTGTTCCCGAGTTATTGGCTTTTGAAGTTGCCAGATCCAGACCTCCTATCTGAATTATCCCAATATGTTTAACATTGGGGGGTGATTCAGCTAGGAGGTCCAAAAAGCAGAAAGTGTTTTGTGTTGAAAAAACCTGTGCCGGTACACATGAGAATGATATGAAAGTTCATTTTTTTTTTACCAAAAATGTCTAATTTATGAAGATAACCGTTTCTTAATTTCCAGAAGCGAGGCTTCGTGAACCTGCACGGCTGGGATTACTGCGAAGCCGCGATCAGGCTGGCGCGGATGATCGCCGATCGCGAAGGAGTCACGGTCACGTTCGCGGTAATCGACCGGTCGAAAACACTCCTTCAAGGGGGTATATAATAGTAGCACCTTTTATCTGTCTGCAGGTTGCGGACGTGACGGACGAAAACGAAAAGGACTCGGAGCCCCGGCTTCGATACGACGTCTGCTTCGATAAAGGAACGTACGACGCGATCAGTCTGAGTCCGGACCGCGCGGCCGACAAGAGGAAGAGGTACGCCGAGACCGTGACGGGGCTCCTCGCGCCAAAGGGCGTCTTCGTGTTGACGTCTTGCAACTGGACGGAAAGCGAACTCGTCGAGCAGTTCGGCGCGGGATTCCGGGTTGCGGAGTCCATCCCCGTGCCGCGATTCAGGTTCGGCGACCGGACCGGTCAGACGGTCACCAGCCTCGTCTTCCGCAAGATATGAAACAAGTCCTATTGCCGAGCGCATTTCTCGATGTAATTAAGGAAATAAAAGATGAATACACGACTCTGTTTTTCCATTACTTCCTGTGTTCTGAATCTGGAGCCGGTTATCCTGCAGATGATTGGACAAAAACTGCGAACGTGTTGTGGAATCAATCATCTGGGACCGATCCTCCCAAGCCTAAAGGAACAATTGAATTATTATAATCACACAATTCTTTCAAGTCGTTTTGCGTTTGGGAGAGCTTTGACAACGAAGGAACAAGCAAAACTTTCATTTGATCAGGATTTTGGTGCCAATGCACAACAAGTTAAGCTTTACAAAGATTTCGTTGTTTTTCCGCTTCTGGAGGAAGTACGCGGTCTATAAACACGGCAGAAAAGAGTAAACGAACTAAATCTTATTAAGAAAATAAAAACGCTGAATTCAAAATGTTTGAATATAACAACCCGGCATATTCTTCCGTTTGGATGTCATTTAAATTCTAATTAAGATTGGGCACTGAAACGGAAGGGGTTCGGAAATTACGCGAATGCCATGGGCAGGGGTTATGGAGATGTTGCCCCTCGAATCCTGGGGGGTTATCTGGGACTGCTAGAAATTGCAATGGAAATGTAAGTACACGCCCATGTGTTGTCGTGGTGTAGTGCAGGGGAGCGTGCGATTGGCTAGATGCAGCGAGGCGCGTCGGTTCGAGGTACGGCCCGGAGGTTTCCTTTAGTCGGTGGTCGGCTTTCGCCCCAAGATGAAGTCTGCGGTGATTGTCTTCGTTTTTCTCGCGTTTCCTTCGATCGACCGTTCGGCCGTGGACGCGGACACGCCGGCCAATTGCACCTTCGAGGATATCAGAGGCCACTGGATATTTTCTGAAACGGAAAGAAGCGGAAATCGCAGCATCGGATGCGAAACAATGGGTGACTTTTTTTTTCTACCCGTTTCCTTTACTTTTTTCATATTTTCTAATGGTCCGCGTCGAGTCACGCGATTACCAAACTTTATTCTTGGAAACATTTATTTATTTGTCACGCGGTGATGCGTTTTAACTTTCCTTCTACGAACAAATAATATTCGCAAATGAAAAAAAACCTGAAGATCAGCTGACTTTGTTTGCAGAACTGACCTCTAAACTGTCTCGGTTTATGATACTAATAACTGGTGACAAGGTTTGAAATGGATGTAAAGTGCGAAGTGTGTGAACCCTGCAGTTCAAGGTTGTCACTGGATCGTCGGAAAGACTTGGAAATTTATAGACAAATTTTTCTATGCAAAGGAAATCAATTTATTGTACATAGTCAGGGACAAATTCAACAGAAGTCAAAGACTTGAGGGAATTTGGTAATCCTTGTACAAGCAGAGAAGAAAAGCGACGGGGAATTTGTAACAAGAATCTAATAATAGCAGTAATATTTAAGAAAAAGTCGGGGAATTTTGTCAATCTAGGACCCGTGGTTCACCAGTTCGAAGTGTGGCTGGATTTCCCGAACGTGGCCTCGGACGCCGCCGGCAACTTGGGGCACTGGACCATGATCTACAACCAGGGCTTCGAGGTGACCATCATGCACCGCAAGTACTTCGCGTTCTCGTACTACGTCCAGGACGGACAGCGAGTGACCAGTTACTGCGACCGCACTTATCCCGGATGGTCCCACGACGTGCTCACCAACAACTGGGCCTGTTACGCCGCCAAGAAGGTCAAGAGGACCAAGGCGAAGGGCCAGCCGAAGACCTTCAAGTACGTAACCTCCCCGACTTACGCTATCGAAATAACTTGTAGTCACCTTAATTTGCAGACATCTTCAAGGCGCGTTCCTTAACAACGAGGAGTTCGTCAACGAGATCAACACCGCTCAGACCTCTTGGGTAGCGAAGGTCTATCCGGAGTACGAAGGACGGCCCTTGGCCGAGATGCACGCCAGAAGAGGCGGCGTAAAATCCAGGAAGTCCAGGTCTGCAATATACATAGATCGCATTTGCAAATACGGCACGATGAAAAAAAAAGTACGCGATGGCTTTCAAGACGGCAACCGCTGGCCACCGTTACCCCCGACGCGGCCCGCAAGGCCAGGGCCCTGCCCGACCGCTTCGACTGGAGGAACGTCGACGGACAGAACTTCGTGTCGCCGGTCCGCAACCAGGGTACGCGTGACGTTTATACTTTCAGAAGGCTCGTTGCGTCACAGTCGTCTGGCATTTGCAGGCGGTTGCGGAAGTTGCTACGCGTTCGCGTCCATGGCCATGTTGGAGGCTAGGCTGAGGGTGGCCACCAACAACAGCGTGCGGTTGGTCTTCTCGCCTCAGGACATCGTCAGTTGCAGCCAGTATTCCCAAGGTTTGTCCCTGTCGATATAAGTCTAGTTTAGTTAAAGTGAGGTCCCTTTCTGCAGGGTGTTCCGGCGGGTTCAGTTACCTGATCGCGGGCAAGTACGCGCAGGACTTCGGGGTCGTCGAGGAGAACTGCAACCCGTACCTCGGCGCGGACGGCGATTGCCGCACGAAGGACTCCTGCGTCCGCCATTACGTGCACGACTACGGGTACGTGGGCGGGTACGACGGGGGGTCCAACGAGGAACTCATGAAGATAGCGCTCGTGGAACACGGTCCCATGGCCGTGGCCATCGAGGTCTACTCGGACTTCCAGTCGTACGCGTCGGGCATTTACCATCACACGGGCCTGACGGACAAGTGGAACCCGTTCGAGGTACTGATTAACCTTCGCTTGAAAACGCATATAAAAGCTCGATTCTCTCGTACCTGACAATTAACAGGAAACGAACCACGCCGTGTTGCTGGTCGGCTACGGAGCGGACGAGGCCTCGGGTGAGAAGTACTGGATCGGCAAGAACAGTTGGGGCGAGATGTGGGGCGAGAAGGGCTTCTTCCGCATCCGAAGGGGCACGGACGAGTGCGCGTTCGAGAGCCTGGCCCTCGAGTCCTTCGTCATCCCCTGACCTATTTAAGGG
>WWPM01020377.1:0-13279 GCA_023279145.1 Glomeris maerens
CATTTAGGCTTTAAATTCCCGCCAATGGGAAGGCGTAATTAGCAGGAGCGTTATTTTGTCCGAAACTGCATTCACCGCAGGCCATGCCAATGGAACTAGCTTTTCCGTCAGCCAATCATGGACGAACGCAGCCTGACGACATCGCAATGCGTTTTAGGTCAGTGACGAAAGGAGCTTGATGACGTCACAACCCTGTTGGGTTGGTACACGGGGGTTGGTAGAAGACTCCTACGGTGCCACCTTTACTTATTACAGCGGGTTTCCTCTCGATGTTATGTCGACGAATCCTCTTGGCGAATTACCTGATAACTTTCCTCTCATCGAAGAAATACACGAAGATATCAGCAAAGCGGCTGACAGCGATGTGATATTCACAACAATTCCGGGGAAAGACGGTGAAGGGAATTTTCAAGATATAGTAGAATTTATTAGGCCTATCGAGATGCTTGATTTGATCTTAGTTTAATTCGGCTTTTTCAGATATGTTCGATAAAAAGCACGGTGTGGCAACTGCATCGGTCGAAGCGAACGTATTCAGTGCTGAAGATGCGTACGAAAAGGTATGAAAGTGGGCAAGATTGGTCAATGTTATACAACAGTGTTTCTCAAACTATGTCCTAAAATTATTCCTGCATTTTTAATATACGTATGCTTCGACTAAAACAAAATCCTTTTAAACCAGATATCAATGATATTTGCATAAATTCACACCGTCAACACCCCTCAATGCAAACTTTTTTTGGAAAACGTTCACGTTTACGATTTTATGTAAATGTATGTAATTGCCGCACAATTGTTGATATTTTTTTTTCAATAAACTTATAAATATTGTAACCTCTTGAGTTTTATTATTTTGTAACGAGTTTCTGAAATATATTGTACGTTGGTTGTATGATTAATGCACATTTCGCAAAATAACCATAAACAAAAAAATACATATTTCAGGGTCCTAAATAACTATGAAATATTTGAAAGTGGTGTGTGAGAAAATAAATTTGAGAAACGCTATTGTACAGCATTCAGAAGCCTTTTTAAACATTTGTGTTACAACAGGTTCAACGATATTGCGAACTAACCACCAATTTGGAACATTTGCTCATTGATATTGAACTGCATTGTGACCAACTGAAAGATGCATCTCAACATTTGAAAAGTGAATTCGCGTTGAGACAGTCCCACATCACGCAGCTATCAAACTGAGGTGTTTTTATTTTGCAACCTAACCGCAATATTTATCTATGCTGTTAGGAAAATTGAGTTCAAACGAATGATATTCTTTCACCGTTAACTGTTTACTGTTAATAAAGGTGCAAGAGCATTTTAATTGCAAATAGTGTAATATTCAATGTAGGATTCACTAATGTATGTATGATCATTGTACCTAGATAAGGAAATTTGATTGTTATTTGCAGGCAAGGCTCACTTTCTCTTCATTGAATCTTTTTGTTGTTTCTTAGCGTGGAAGTCCGTAACTTGCTTGGCCATTTTCTTGACCATGATACGAGTTAAAATCTCACGATCGTCGCTGACCTCACAGCTATTCTCTGATAGCAAACATTTAAGGTTTCCTATTATCAACTGTTGTGTGTTTTGAAATATGTATTTTTTTGCAGTCTTTACCTTCAGTCATTGTCTCTTCAACCTGTTCCAGTGATTCCGATCTCTTCTTCGTTTTCAGGAGAGCACGCGTGTCATCGATGCTTTCCCGCAACTACACGATCGAGTTTGTCAAATCTCACCGCTTTTTCCAAGCCCAATTCAAAATTTTCTTAGAATTACCTGCAGACTTTCCAAGGCTTTAACTATGTCATCCTGGTTATACTCACTGCAAAAGTCCACTAAGTTTTCCAACTTATCCATGCACAATACTGCAAGATCAACCGCATCTTCAGATGGTGGTGTGGATGGCTACTTGAAATGATGTTACAATAAAACCGTTTGTTAGCTGTTCCTGAGAACCGATCGTGTCATGAAACCTGATGGAAAGCGGTTGCAAGTTTGACGCAGAGAAGTCGTAGCGCCGCTTGCACGCTACTCAGTTCTTCAGCGCTATCTTGCGTTTGAGAACCCCAACCGTCTTCACTTCGTGTTGTGGCAGAAGTTATGCTGTTGCCTTCCAAATTCCTATTTTTTTTATTCAGATTGAATTTAATTCTTAAGATGCATTTATTAGTTTTTCAGATGATACCTACATGTAAATTCTCTGTCTGCTATACTTAGGATGTGAAGACGTTGACTGCAATTTCCTCTTTTCTGCTTCTAGTTGACTTATCTTCTCTCTTAACTCGGTCTCCATGTTTTGCAGCCTTTCGTTGGCTTCTGTGATTTCGTTAACCACAGCCAGAAGTTCCTACTCGACCGCATTCAAATTACATTTTCAATGCGAGTTCACATGGGAAACTCCTCTTGCCTTAATGTTCTCTAATCCTGTTTGTGATTTGATTCTCCCATTCATTTCCTCATACCTTCGTAGCTTTTCAGCAAAAGTGTCTTTCGTGGTTAAGCTACGTGACACTGGTGAACTCCAAGCTCTTGGAGATTTCTCCTGAAATTTTCATTTAAAAAGTGGGTGAAAGTTAAAACTTTTTACCGCTTATTGATTTGTATCAATAACTGTCTTGAAAACAGATATCGTGAAACGTTATCATTTTAATGTAGTGATTTTGGATTTAAAACCATCATTTGGTAATAAGTTAGTGAGTTCATTTCATTTGAAATTTGGTGTCTTTTTTACACTGTGATGTGAATCTGATTCAAAATATCAAATACTGTAACTTTGTTGCATCATTTTGGGTCGGAATTTGATACTCTTAAGTTAACATCGGAAGAGTAAATAGTTAAATTGACTTATTTGTTTACAAGAAGCAGCTTCAATTTTTAACCTCGAGATTTTCGCTTTCTTCCAAGTTCCCTTCATTCCGAATCTCAGTAACTTTAGTTCGCAGAGTGTTCTGCCGTCTTTCAAAATCTTTCTTCATCTGAGCCAAGAACTGCTCGCAATTTCTCAACTCGGCTTGGATTTGTTTCTCCGATTGATATGCTTTGTTCCAAACTTCTCGCAAATTCACCATCTCATTTGCTTTGTTCTGTATCTCGGCTTCTGTCTCCTTTATCAGCATTTCTAAATTGCTTTCTTCCTACGAAGGTTAGAGTAATTGTTTGGAAAGTGGGAAACCCCCAGGGTTATCATAAATTTACTGTAGCTAAAAAATATATCAGTGACAATTCTTGGTGCAAAGAACTCCAGGGGGTTTTTCCAAACTGGTAAATGCAATCACCTGACTTAATGCAGAAATCATGGTTGAGTATTTTTTCTGTATGTGAGTGGCTTCAACAGTCTTCATGAGAATTCCTTGGATCTGATTTTCCAAACTAGTTTGCTGTGAAACCCCAAATTTCAAGTTTCCCAATTAATTTTTGCTACACAGTACCTAGAGTAATAATTCGTACCTTGTTACGGTTATCCAACATATATTTGCCATCAGATTTCCCAACATTTGCCAAACCTTGCAATTCATCTCTTTGTTTCCTCAACTGATTCAGCTTTTGATCTTTTCTTGCACGTTCGTGTCGAAGTCTGTCCACTTGTTTCCTTAAATCTCCCACTTGGCCATCTAAAATTTCGATGACCTCCTTTTGGAAATGTTATAACTTTAGTGACATTTTTCCTATACTAATTGTTCAAATGAATATGTATGTACTTTTGTCTTCTTTCGTCCGAGGAACGTGGCTTCTCCGGTATCCAACGTACTCAGTGGATATTTTGGCTGTCTCTTAAAACATATTATATTTTTAACTATTTGACAGATGCATCATGTACGATTTATTTGTAGTATTTCACACTGAAATTTCTCGCAATTTTCCTTCCAGAAGTTTCAAATCGTCTTGAAGATTATCGACCAAATCTTGGTTGCAACGTTTGATGCTTTCGCCTTCTTCGTAACAAGCTTTGCGCTTCCCATCTTTATTGCTCATCCAAAACCAGAGTGAAATATACAAAATGATGCAAGGTACGCATTTCCATACTTTCATTAACATTTTTCCATCCAATTTGTGATATGACATAATACAATGGAATCCTCGTAAATGGGTCCCTTCTATTTCTGACCAATTTGTCCAAATTAACCCGATTACCGTATCAATTCCTTTGAAAGAATATTGGTGTATGTGCGTTCATGTATCGGTATTTTTAAGATTCCAAGTTAAAATTGCTTTTGTGTTGCAAATTTCACATTTGATATTTTGACAATTTTATGCAGTTATTTTTTGTTGAAATTATAAATTCTTTTCTGGAGAATTGAATAGCTATAAAAACTCATTCCAGATTATTAACGTCTATTGCATCAGTTTTTTTTACCTGCCAGTTTCAATTTACGTCTCAAATCATCAATGGTTTCCTTGTTCAAGTTTTTCACATTGGCATGGTGCAAGAGCGGCATGTTTGTAGGGCCAATACAAACCACACAACGTCCCTTAACAACCGATTTATTTACCTTGGCAACAGACCTTTCAATAGCCGATGCCGCAAAACACACACAAAATACATTTGAGCTTTATTACAATAACGAGGCGGCCTGCCGGTCCTAGAGACTTTACAATTCTACAGATTAAATTTGTACGGTCATAAAATAGCTTAATCCCCATTGTCATCTTGCACGGCAGCATCGATTTATATACGTGCGCCAAACAACCAACACATCAATCAATACACAATTTCTTGCAATGTATGCACGTGTTCACTGTTCGTCTAGACAGGTGGTGCGCACTATGACTTCCGTCACGCTGTATGGATCGCAGTTAGATGCCGGACGCCTATCTTCCAAGTAACCTTTCTTCTCGTCTGCACAACCTCGAGGAATACGGATACTGCAGCCTCGGTTTGCCACTCCGGCCGAGAAGTCGTAGATGCTGGACGTTTCATGAAGACCTGCGGATCAAACACAAGTTCCCATTTAAGTAAGTGCACTTGGAACAGTGTCATTGAATTGGGTGCATCGGTCGATTGAGCAAGTAACTAACCAGTCAATCGCCTTTCATTGTCTTTTCCCTGTTTAGGATCGTACGCTTTGATGTGCACCATGTGCCGTTTGCTCAGTTTGTCGATGGCAGTTTCAATGGCCCTGGAGAATAATATGGTTATTAGGAAACTAGAAGGAGATTACGATGGAGATTTGGTACGTACTTGATTCCATCTTCAGCCCTCATGTCTTTTGTACTGAAGTTGGTATGGCAACCGGCTCCATTCCAGTCACCGGGAATCGGTTTGGGATCGAAAGAAACCACAATGCCAAAGTCTTCCGCTATCCTGTGCAAGAGGAACCGTGCCATCCACAGATCATCTCCCATGCTGATCCCCTCACAAGGACCCACTTGGAACTCCCACTGTACCAAACAAATGCAAGGCAATGTGCTTATTTGTATCATTTCAAAATCAGATTTCTGCAGTGGGCAGTTGATGTACCTGAGAAGGCATCACTTCTGCGTTCGTGCCACAGATTTTGACTCCGGCGTAGAGACACGCACGGTAATGGGCTTCAATGACGTCACGACCGAACACTTTATTCGCTCCGACTCCGCAATAGTAAGGTCCTTTTGATTGAAACGAACCGATTAAAAGAAACGCCAATTGATGAATTTTGTGGTTTCTCTTTACCTTGGGGTCCTGGGAATCCATTTTTGGGCCAGCCAAAAGGATGCCCATCCATATCCAGCAAAGTGTACTCCTGCTCCATTCCAAACCAAGGTGCATAAGATTTGGAATCCTCCATTGCTTGCATGCAAGACCTCCTGTGGTTCGTGTCTGAAAAGTGTAGAACGAGCATATTGAAATAAAATGTAAACAGAAAGAAACAAGTGCATGAACGGCAAAGCCCCAAAATGTTACCTGTTGGTTTCTTATTGTATTTGTACGTTTCACACAGCACAAGTTTGTTGTTGCCCAACCGGAAAGGATCGTTGTACATGGCAACTGGATGGAGGTAGACATCGCTGTTTGAACCTTCCGCTTGATACGTACTGGACCCATCGTAATTCCAGATTGGCAATTCTGCAATAAAACAAGTTTGTTTTTCTGTTAACTACTCCTCCCAAAATTTGAACAAATAACGCAAGTTTTCATAATTAATACACGTCAGATCCGTATTGGAAATTTCCACCAGAGACCATTACGCTAAAAAAGTGAACCTGCACATTTTTATAACATCCCTTGAAATTATATTATATGAAAAAAAAATGCTAGAAACGCAACCATCCACAGTTTGTGGGCGGAGTAACTTCGATTATGGTGATGTCATTCTGTGCTTCGTTTACGCTGACTAAAACAGTTTTTTGAATGCATAAACTTCGAGCTAGGTTTACACATTTGGCATATGATGCAAGTTTCAGAGTTAAAAAAAAAAAAACGTTTGCGGATGCACTTTCAGCCTATTGTCATTATGTACTTACTGTCATTACTGTTGGAAATTTCCAATATCTATGGTTAAATTCTAATCGGTTAATGTGGTAACAAAACAAAGAAAGCACCATTTATTTCTTTTGGGACGAAGTCGACCGTGCGGGTCTTCGATCGGATCCCTTCTCCTGTGCCATCGATCCAAATGTATTTACACTGTACTTTGTCCTCCGGTTGAGGAATGGACATGTACTTTGCCAGTACCGTCTTATTAGTGGCAACATTGTGATTTGACAGAGACAGCGTCATCTTGGCCGATCTTTTCTCCGCGTTTGGTGTCAAACCTGGAAATTAAACAAAACGCCTCTCGTAAACAACAAGAGCTAAAAATTACTGAACTTTCAGTTGGTTTTTCTCTCCCTCTCGTTTCTAAAATCCTAATTACAAGCATCATTTGATGGGGCAGGAGGTCTGGTGCCCTTTGCGGCCGCTTGCAAGTATCTCAAGGGTTGCCGCAACACATTCCTCCATGGTTGCATAGCCAAAACACGCGTACTCATCTTGGTAATCCTCAATTTGACTAAGATTTTAAAGAGAGTTTTGCCTTTACTTTTTCCAACACGAGTTAAAATTAGGCCATATACTAATGCAGCGGCCAATGGGGGCGTTACCAGGCATGCAATGGCAACTTTTAACTTTGGCATCAAGTCAAGATGAGCCGAAACAGATAACTGCTAGCACAATCACCTTTTTCCAACCAATTTTAAACCGCGGAAAGCGACATTTCCGCAAAGTAATATATTGTAACATCGGTTTGGCATTTACTCAAGCTTTTCAAAACTCGTTAAACGATTTTTACTGGTTTAAGGATCGTCCAACATGGCAAAGTTTAATGTATTGTGTCCAATGCAAGTCTAATGTTATGTCAATAGGTATAACTTTGATCAACTCTTGCCTTGTGTGCATGTGCCATATTGGACAGTGTTTGCACCATTAACATGCAAAACATTCAACGTTCGAAAAGTTAAATTCTTGCAACAATTTCGCAAATATTTATTGAAATTTTAAACTTTCATACAAAAAAAAACGGGAAAATGTAACTTTAACCAATCAAATGACCCGATTCAACTTTCTTTTTAAATATTCCATTTATCTAAAAACACTGAAAAAAATTTACAACTTTTTGCTATCACAGTGTATTATAGATCATTTAAGAAATTAAAATTAACCCTTTACTGCAAATATAAAGTCTCCACCCACAAAATGTAGCCACTGGCGAGAAAGAAACTTGCCTATTCTTTAAAAATGTTAAATAAATAATTATACTCGTATTAAAGAAAATATGAAAGTCACTAGCCGTCTTTGTTCGCTTTGATATGTATTTTTTCATTTACCACAGGGTCAAAAGGACGATTTGAATCTTGTATAAGCGGTTAAATGCAGTTTATTTGCTTAAAAAATAAAACTTATGAAAGTCATTAAAAACAATTAATGAAGTAGGTTATTAGGACAACCATTTAGTCGTCACTTCACTTTTTTCCCCTCATTTCCGTATAGGCTTTTCCTAAAAACTTTGTTTTCCTCGAAGATAGTCGCTTACTTAGTGGGCGGAGCCACAGTGTTACGTCACCATGCGGGCGGAGATTACCAGGAATAATAAAAACTGCATCTTTAATGCAGTAGTGCAGTGCAAGCCAACTTGGAAGAAAAAGCCAACTTGGATGATGCAAAGTTTCCTTTTATGCTTCCAGTGTAATTAGTGTTGTCTTCCCAAAGGAAATTTGTCAATTTCCGAAAACATCACTTGCGCAATTTCACTTTTATTATTAATAATAATAATAAGCAAAGTAATTTGTTTGGCAAGGTTTTTTACAACACTAAATGTAAAAAATATTCTCTACGTTGCACTGAAAGGGAAGGGTTAACGTCCTAATGTCCTTGCAAGAATTTCTGGTGTAAATTTTTTACCAAACATTTCTATACTGTCACAGGTGCTATAGGGTTTATTGCACTCTAGGAAAATCCGCATCGTTTACAATATAAAGAAAGTATTAAGTAATATAATGAGGCAACCTTGAAACAATGATTAAAACAATATAGTACAGAATGGATCAAGTGTGAACCGCTTTCAAGCAATTCACACAATTTGCATCGTCAGCAAAATTCCCCAAAAAACATACAAAAAAACCTAACTACGCCCCAAAGGGTCAACAACCCTGTTGGTCCATTTAAAAAAACGGGCAAATAATGACTAAAACCTTATTACCACTGCAAGTTAATTAACTAGATAAAATGAACAAGTGTTATACTTACTATTGGTCTGATGACAACACGATATGGACGTCTAATAAGATGCTCTGTCTATTTTAACCTAAATTCTCGCCGTTCGATGGCCTCTTTTATAAGCGAGCATTAAAGCGAATGGCTGATCGTCACGTGATCAGTGGCGGCAACGCTCCTATTGGCCTAGGAAGCCAGGGGCGTGGCTAATGACTGGATTTTTCCGGCTGGGGGTAAGGACTAGGGAAGTGACGCTAATGCGGTGTTCGAAACCACGAGCATATTATTATGGGGGGAAAAAAATGCGCTTGTTTATCGCCAGTTTCTTCCAGTGTTTGATTACGCATTTCGCTTGGAACATTATAGCATGGTATGGCAATTTATAGTTGCGCGTGTTTTTCAATGGAAATTTTCAATGCTTTCGCAAGGTTTAGCGTCATTTGTTGTTTATTATTCAGTCTTGCCAGTCTTGCTAAACGATAACAATCTCAGGGTTGAGAAGGGGAAAAATCTAGCATTCTTATTTTGATCATCAAACTGTTTTGTATAGCCATTTAGATTGTGGTGCCGAATAAGAAAGTATAGGTCATTCTTCAGCCAATGAGATTATAAAGAAGTGCAATTGGAACGTTCTTAATTGCCATGGTGTGGCATCAACCTGATGGCCAAAAGCCTTATTGTCTTATAGCAGTGATGCAACTTGAAAGCAAGGACCCAAGCGAAAATGGGACTTACATTTCCTGAAAGGATCAATTGTTAACTTAACAACATGGCCAACATTCATTGTCTAATGTTTTATGGATTGATGCCGGGATATAAAGAAGACTGGGAATGGTGAAATCCTGTGACTAAATTCACAATCTGCAATGTGAATACCTAAGTCAGAATCCTCTAGGTAAACCTACTCCTGGTTTATTGTTCATTTAGAATCTTAGTTTTCCCACTGAATCGTTATAAGACAGCCATCTTTTTTTTTGTAACAGCAGGTAAGATGCGGCAATTGAGAGATGAGATTTTCTTATAAGAAATTTAGAAATCATATTTATCTGTAACAGAATTTTGAAGGACCAAAGTCCCAATGCTGAACTTGTACTAATTAGTAGTAGTGTAATCGGTGTAATATTTATGATATAATGGATTTCTGCATGGTGGATTTTACCAAGAGTGTACATAGAATATGGATAAATACATGCAAATATCGTGTACATATCGTTGAAAGTACAATTCACGAAGAGGAAATGTTTGTACTAATTTCAGAAGCAATTCCGAGATTTGAAATTTCTACAATGATTCTTAAATTACGACAGTGTTCAAATATTGCAAATCAGTAACGTATTTGTATTGTATTTTTTAAAACGATATCTAAATGGAATGTGCAAGTTCATGAATAAACTTTTTTTTGAAAAACATTTTCCAAGAGTTGAAAACATTATATACCTAATATATGTATTTTAACGAACCCTAAATGAGACAATTTTGATAAAGATTAATCAAGTTTTTTTTATTATACCCTCAGTGGTCATTGTCATAGTTTCTGCCTGGAAAAATATCTAGGAAAGTGATAAAGTATCGATGTGGGATCAATGAGTAAAATGTCGATAATTCGTCCTCAGCAACATGCAATGTCATAGCAACATTAACATTAATAATTACATGTACTATGATGTCATTTTATTAAATAAATTATTGAACACTATTTCGAGAAACAAAGCAAATTCAGCCAACTCGAGTCGATAAATATCGATATTGGGGAGATGACGTCACTGGGATTTTAAATTTGTAATATCCAATTCAATTATTTTTTTTGGAGCGGTCATACGTATTTGCATGTGTGTCCTTGATAGTCCAAATTTCCTTATTGAGCTATTAGCAATGACATTGATGACTGTCTGGTATAACATAATATAGAAACGCTGCAGTATACAAAGAAAAATTGGCTTCATATCAATCGATTTATTGGCTGTTTGAGTCGAGATAAAACCGGTAAGTGGTGGATGATAATTGACATTAATAAAAAGCTCGAAATAAGGTCGTTCACAGTATATCTTAGAGTAATTGTAAAGAAAAAGATGTCACTTTTTCAGAGTTTTTCTTGGGAAGTTTTAAAAAAAAAATCATTTCTTGGAATCAAATGGTTATTTGTTTTGAGAAATTCACGAAATTTAATGAACTGAAGGCGTTTCAAACTTGAACCCTTATGTGTACGTCCAATAACATCGTAAAATGTAATTATTGCATGGCGTCATTTATTAATTATGTAGCTGTTATATGAGAGAAATACAGAAATACTTTTTAAAAAAGAAGTGTTGCCTAGCCGTGTTTTGGAACTTGTACACTAGTGTTTATTGCACTTAACGCTGAAATGCAAGAATGTCAATGTCCAGACTTGTTTGTAAACAGAGCATTTAATCGGTGAACTTGGCAATTATTTCACATATATTTGCGTCACTATGATAGCCTTTTTGAATTATGCATTTAAAACTCTGGACTAGGGGTCGTCCACAATCTATGTTGTCTTCATTGTGTAATCTCAATTCTTCCTCTTTAATTCGAGAGCAATCGTGTTATTTTCTTACACACACCCCTGATTATAACTTCGATATGTTTCCTGTTCTACGTATACATGTTGAATATTTACATGGCCTATATTATAACCGTGATTATAATGATTATGATCTTGTTTTGCATCTTTCCAAACCCTGAATTGAGCTCGATATAGGCCCTGTGAATCGGATGTTATTCATACTTCCATGCCCAATATCGCAAAACTATTGAAAAGGAAAAGTGAAAGGAAATAATAAGAACCATGCTCAAGATGGTATCAAATTGAGCATAGGATGACCATGCAATTTTATTGGCTAAATTCGTTGACTTTTTCCACAGATTGGTCTATTGCATTTCATCCAAACGGAAATTCGCATTTTACAAATGGTGAAAATGTCTTTGACCGGGACATCAATTTCGTCATTGGTACGTTTCACGTTTGGTGATATCATTTCAGGGACATTGTTTGGCAGACTGCCTGGCATTTAACTCTGTGCCCGTATCGGTTGTTAATTTTTATTGCCTTGAGTAAATAGCCAATCAGTATGCGTCACTCATAAATCACCTTGAAGTGAATGTTTCTTAAAACACTTAATTATATATCATTACGCATATCATTTGAGACGCCCTGTAGGGTTTGACTGGAAATTGGATTGATGTACAGTATTTAGAAACTTTGCCAGAAGTTTTGTGCATAGTCTACAATAATTTAATCGTTATTGTACTGAATACATATCTTTAATGATCCAAACAAGTTACTATAAGTTTATCTACAGGCTTACATGCATTTCATTTTCCCCTGAACTGTACTGTTAGTTTTGTATCTAGTATGTGTATATCCTCGTAAAATCCAAGTAAGTAACATATTTCTGACAAATTTTTGAATTGTCAATTTTATTTAAATCTAACTTCAACAAAATACTATGTACATACGTACAATTTTGGGACAAACATGAGAATTTGGAATTTATTTGTTGTTTGTGTATTTCGAAATTATATCCGTTGTCATTAATAGGGCATTCCTGTTTTACTATTGAAAATTACATGTGTGGCGTATATAACAGTGGTTGTAGCATGTAATTTTTGAAAGTCACATGACTGCATTCAAGGACATGCAATTAAGAAATGTTGACAGGCATGGCTCAAAGTGAAAAATCACAGTAATCAGAGGACAGTTGGGCATTTGGAGGATGTTCCATAGCCAAGGACACACACACATATGCACTCAGGCAGAAGGAACTATGCGATTACATGATAGCAATTTGAATCCATTGTCAACCTTTCACATCCCGAATTTAAAAGTTCTCTATAGTTCCTGAGAAAAAAACTTTTTTTTTCGTTCTTCAAACTTGTAATCGTCGATTTATTCGCATCCTTTTCGAGCATGTGTAATATAAAAAGGATATGATCTGCCAACTAAATCAGAAGTACGTGTTTATTAATTAATGAGGTTTTTTTTACCACGAGTGAATGTGCATTTTTTAATTATTTTAAATTCGTTTCAATTGTTCTTCAATTGATCAGCCTCATTTTCCTGCTGAAGCCAACCAATGAGCTTATTGCGCCAAGGTTACAACCCTTTGAGCCAATATGTCTCCCACCAAGCTGCAACTGCTTAAAAGAAAAGTTAAGGCCATATTACAAAAGCCCTAAGGTACACTAAAAGGCATCTATTTCGATATCTGATCTGATGTCCAAGCAAAAATCAACACGTCTTCTAAAATAAGCTTTGCAATATAACATTCTGAGAAGAATTTAGGACATTTCTATGAAGTGTCCCTTCAGTTGAATTCCCTCGATTAATCCTAATTGAATCTGTTCCCCTACAGGAGGTCACAGTTTATTTCGTCACATACTCATTGGCCAAGCTAGTATATCGGTTACAATGAATTGGGCACATTAATTCCGTCACAACAAATTGGATACATGTTTTTTTGTCGCACCGTTGCCGTCACATTAACTTTGGACACAATAATTTGCAAATTTGTTGTATTTTTATTTATATTTAATGACATACCTAAATTGACAAATAATATTGAAAAATGAAAATGTGCCCAAAAAAAA
>WWPM01020379.1:0-16469 GCA_023279145.1 Glomeris maerens
TTGGTGTTTTTGATTGTTTCTCCGGGGGTATGATGGAGTTGAGTCCTCTGTGTTGCATCTGATTCAGCAGGTTACTACTTACGCGTTTTTCTTGTTGTTTTTTGTAAATAATAAGTTTAATTGTGCTGTAGTGTTGTGTACCTATGCCCTGAAGATGGCTCAGTTTGTTGGGCCGAAACATGTTGGCGTAATGTAAACGGATCTCGTTAAAAGCTTATGATTAAAGGATATATATCTTCTTCACACTGATGTGCGAACTCATAATTTCCAAGTGATAAATGCGTATGAATAATACTCAACACTAAATAAGAAGAGAACTGGGAGTCACCACTTCTGATAATCTCTCTCGAACTGCTTCTATTTAGAAGGGGTGGAAGAGGGAGAGTTTTCACTTAATCCTACACCGCAAAAGGTATGTGTGGAAAAAAAAGAGTTATTCACTGCAATCCTTTTCCTACCGTTCCGAGCTTATTTCCTAATATGTAGGTGAGAGCCAATAAGACATAAGACATGTGGCGCCCTCTTTCCTTCTGCTCCCTCACTATTACTTGGGATTTCTTATTGCATCAGCCAAACTTATTGCTGGCAATTGCATCAGCCACTTGGGGCCTATTTAAGCTGGGGCCACACTCCTCTCTCCTCAGTTGGCATTTAGTTGAGCACCTAAGCTGTTGCTCCTCTTAGTATGTAGAAACTTCTCTTTGTTTCTCTTCTTTGCTATTTCAGTTTAATTAAATATTTTTGTTGTTTACTACCACAATTTACTAAAGGCCCACAGACACAAGGTCTTATATGAGTGTCTCTATGTACTCTTATTAAGTGAATGAGGTTTGACTCTGCTCGTTAAGTGTTTGGCCGACCCTCGGTCACATGCCCTTAGTGGCTTGCCTATGCTATGCTCTATGGGGCGCGCCTAAGCCCTATCGAGCTTCTAATTGGCCGTGTCCGCGCCTTGCTTACTTCCACAAGCGCAATGCGACCTTGGGAGAAACTATTGTGGTTTCGGCCAAAGGGGCGTTGGTATTTCTCATACCAATGCTGGCCTTTGGCCTTGGGTCAACAACCTTGACCGAAGGGGTGGCCGGTAGGCCATCGCGCCTTCTGCAGGTCGGTTGAAAACTGGGCCTGGCCATTTGTAAGGCTGGTTAGAAACTGGCCTGTTACAAACGTACCAACATCGTGTAACGTTGTAAGAAATAAATATAAATTTTGCCACAATGTTACAACAGTGTGACAGCGCCACCATTTAGGCCTGGTGATGATTGTGATAAAATCAACATGACATAAACGCAGCAATGTCAGCCAATGTCATTATTCCCTTTCCAAAACGTCATTACAAGTTGTGTATGGCAGTCTTGAAACCCAAAATGCAACTTTTTATTCCAATGTTCCAACGACGTTACTGCAACAAATGGCCAGATGTTTCAACAACGGCTGCATGACATAGTTGTGCTCCCTAGGAAAGATTCACATTACAAATTTGCAAGATAATGTTCAACAAATTGACTGCAAATAATGCAAAAATAACCATAAACAACCCAATTAATGTGGCCGGTAATGTACTATGGGGTATTGATACCAGTGCAAAAAAATTATTGTGGATAATATTGCTTTTGTGCTATCATTGTACCACAGTTTGTGGCGCTCTGCGATGGGGGGGGGGGGGGGGGTAATTTCCCTTGTGAGTGGCACCCCATTCAGCATATTGCTCTTTAAATTCCCCATGCATGCACAATTAGCTTCCAAAATCTGAAATTTCAATTAGTCTATGAATATCTAATCTGGAATTAAAACGTACACTTTCCCCATTCCCCCCCCAGGTGCAGCTGAAATATTCCTCATGTAGATGAACTTTTCAGGGTGATTGACGAAATTGTGTCCGTTCTCCTTTAAATTTGAATTGCATTTTAATTTTATTTGTAATGCATTTTTTATTGGTAAATGTCCAGTATTGATTTTAACTATACGTTGTTTTCTATACGATTTTAATTCCAGAACAAGAAACGTCTTCGATGAATGGGGTGACGCTGAAATATTTCACAAAGTAGGAAGTCCACATGAAGGTCATATGTACCTTGCATCAAGTGACGATTCAATATTGACTTCATCAGAAATGTCATATAACCTACAGTTTGTACAATCAACACCTCGTTATTACAGATACAAAGTTTCTTAAAATTTCTTAAATAACGGTGTTTAAACGAAAAATTGCTGCTTTTAAATGTTTTTGCGTTGTTCAGTTATTTGCGCAACATTTACAGCTGTCAAGCTATATACTGGGTGGCGCGCGGCAGACGCATTGATTTCAAAATGGGGAAAAAAGGAGACTATTATGAAATGAACAATTTTTTTTATTTTTTCCTGTTTCATTAACAATGGAAATTTGAGTTCACGTGGTTTTGAACGGGCAAATGGCGCCCCTCACACTCCAAACACTGAATTAGTCTTTTTCTGAAGTTTTCGTGCACTCTTTGAAGCATTTCCAGAGGAATTTTTGCGATTTGGGCTCGAGTGTTGTTTTTGAGGCTGGCTTCCAAGGTTCTGAGACTATCGTTGTAAGCCAAGGATTTTAGATATCCCCCGCAGGAAAAAATCACAAGGGGCCAGATCAGGAGACTGCGCTGGCCAGTTCAAATCGCCTTTTAGGGAGATGAGGCGCCCGGGGAATTTGTCTTGCAAAAAGGCCATGCAAATCCTGCTGAAACCAGACACCTTCCAGCTCCATCCCTTCCAACTGAGGCAAGAACAACATTCAAGACCAAATCGCAAAAATTCCTCTGGAAATGCTTCAAATAGTGCAAGAAAATTTAAGAAAAAGACTAATTCAGTGTTTGAAAAGTGTGAGCAGCGCCATTTGCCCGATACATTGTTCAAACCCACGTGAACTTAAATTTCCATTGTTAATGAAACAGGAAAAAATAAAAAAAATTGTCCATTTCATAATAGTCTCCTTTTTTCCCAATTTTGAAATCCATGCGTCTGCCGCGCGCCACCCTGTATGTACAATCATATTTATTTTTACATATTTTCTGCACATTATGTTACAAGGTTTCAATAATGAGCTATATACTGTAACCAAACAGGTTTGACATGTAAATTTCTATTGTAAATTTCTATTCCCTTTGGGACCCTCGGGCGTGCTAAACAGTGGCGTTTGTCTGCCATTTACACACAGAGGGATGAGTTGCATGCAACTCTTGGTTACACTTCAGATCTTTGCATTGAGCAGATTTAATTCATTTCAATTTAATTTTTGAAATTAAATTTGAAATAAAACAATGATTTTATTCCAATTAACGAGTTTTTTAATTCCCCAAGTTGCTGAGAATTTTAGAAAATTAATTACAGTGTTATATAACTTTTCCATGGTAATATTTCTGTTTTTTCAAAATAAATGATGCTCAAAACATTTTTTTCGAATTAAGATATTATTTTGAAATTAATGTATGTTTTTATTTCTGAAATTGGTAATAATACTTGAGAATTAATATCGTAGCAAATCAATTTGTTTAGACTATCAACAATTTTCTGTTTTAAAATTTTTGTTGAGCTTTAAGTTGCATATCTACATGCAATATGTGGTAGAGCAGAAATGAATTTAGTAGTATGTTTAACACACATTATTAATGTTTCAAACAAACAAATGTTATAATGATCTTGTGTTCAAGTTTCAGAATTTTAAGTTCTAAAAATGGTATTCTGTAAATTAATATGACGAAAAACTATAACTAGCCATATCACTAAATACACTCATTTACAGCATACCGTAAAATGGGGCGAAGTGGGACAGATTTTGAGGTTTTTTTGTTATTTCTCTCTTATTATCAATAGGAAGTTTCCGATTTTATTTATTTAACATCCTTAAGGCTTCGCGGATGGAATACATGTGAAGCAATTATATATTGTTAAGTCTTTGGTTTTTTTTTAAATTTAAAATGTTGTCCCACTTCACCCCATCGCGGGGGGTGAAGCGGGACAACCATGTTTTTCACTGTGTGGACGACTTCACGCTCAATATGGGATGAAGCGGGACAGATAAATGGTTTTTTAAAAGAATTATCTACTCTGGAACTGGTATGAAAGGAAATAAATGACATCAAATGTTCCGGTACAGCCTTACTTTAATAGATGTACAACCATTTTCTGATATAAGAATTAGTGCAGTAAGCTTAGTTGATTTCACTGAGCTTCACAGGCAAGTTCCTGAACGTATGACAACCTCCTTTGAAGTGAGACATCTACCTTTGACAAGATTTGTTCTCTTGGAACTGTTGCAACATCTGGCACTGGTGGAAACACAAACACATCTAGCTTCTTACTGATTTTATTTCTGAGAAAGTTAACTTCATACATGTTGCCCACTATGTCAACCACTTTTCCAATATAGAGCTTGCTCTTGCCATCCTTTTCAGTCTCAAATCTTATAATAACGAAAACATTACTATGAATTCTGGTTCTGGTTGTGCTCTTGGTTTTAATTTCTCCTTGCTGCTTATAGGAGGGACTCTGGACGTTGAGGGCATGGTGACAGGTGTCACGTCGAGAAAAGAATTGTTGCTATCTGATTTTTTGTATTTTTGAATCATGTCCCACTTCACCCACCAATTCACTATCAACTCGTAATACTTTGTGTAAAAATTGTTCAGTTGAAGGTGGGAATCTGACAACTGTACCAAAACATTCACAAAACAATATTCTTTAAACTAATGTACATTGAAATCGCTTTCTGTGACACTTTCACATAGTTGTATGTAGGCTTTTGCTTTGTAAACAAAAACTGAAATTTTCACCATAAGTTTTATCAAATTTTTGAAAGAAGTAGGTTCAAACTTGTTAGCAAAAACGATTTATATGTAAACCTCCAAAGGGTCAGCTATCTAATTGTGTGCTGGCTTTTGTTTTAACACTTTAACCCTCAGTGGCAGCAGCATTCAATCCTGGAATGCACCTTTTGTCCCGCTTTACCTGCCCGTCCCACTTCACCCCATTCTACGGTACATGCTATATTGTAATTACAAGTATAATATAATCCTTGCTTCAATACAAAACAACTTACGTTTTTGCAGTTCTTGGCATCAATGTGAGCACACTGTACACATGCTAAATAAACACGTAAACACTGCAAGGTCGCCTGTAAATGGTGTCCGAAGGCGTATCCAGGAAGGCTGACGACACGCCCTCATTACTCACATGATGATGGAGCTGAGCTTCGGTGCCAAGATGGGAGAACAGTTGCAGATCCTGGTTACAGCATATAGCTCATTGGTTTCAATCGGAATTTCTTGTCAAAACTCTGAGTGTGCGAAATGTTTTCACTAAATGTTCAACTCTTAATATTACTACTTCATCGCACCTTTCTGAAGTGGAGATTACGAGTTGCATTTAATAAATCCAATAAAGCTCCTTCACTCACAAATGTGAAAACACGATACAGTATATGCTCTGTACTCTATGCCTACTACAGTAGGACCTCGATATAGCGTTGCGGTCAAATGCAATATTTTTCAACTTTATAAGCGGGATTTGTTAAATGCGAACTTTTGTTTTTTGCAATAAATGAAGTGGAAACGTCGCGCACAAGCTTTTTATTATGAGAACTTTTTATTTTTAAATTTTAGAACATACTAATGTACATAGTATACAGTTTACATAGTGCATCTTAATTAGGACTCCTTACGCAGTAGAACTTTGAGCTTTGCGAGTTGGCATGAGACGGTCGCGACCCATGTGATTGGAGAAATCAGGAGAGTGAGGGCTGCTGCGCAACCCACTGCTTACAGACAGTGATCCAGGAAGCAGACAGTGTATATCTAGTCGCGATTTTGCTGCAGTCACCCCTACCTGGGTAGTGGAGACTGCCCCGCCGATGCTGTTAGTGAAAGTATACCTCTTCTGCTATAAATTTATGCTTCAAAAACGTTATATCAGGATGGGTTGCAGCGAAATATATGCTTTATAAACGGGATTTCATTATAAGCGGGTTCGTTATATGCGGGATTTTCTAACTAAAAAGATATGCTGAAAATCGGTTAAATTGGATTTGTATGTTATGAGCGGAAAAACGTTGTATGCGGGAGACGCTATATCGAGGTCCTACTGTATTTAGCTTCGGTTTCAAAATGAAACTTTCTTCAGGACAATGAACAAAAACCATAAAGCATTAAATTGTGTCGTCCGTCCGCTGCAACTGTGTTGGTACCCGGATCTCTTGCTTACAAAGTCGCGTGTAGACGGCGGCTTGCGATAATCTGGTCGCAAGTAATAATTTATCCTCGTGGACGTTGGGTCTTCCTCTTGGTGGCGGGCGAAACCCCTTGCAGGCTTCACTGCTTTTTGTTGCTTCGTAGCGGTGACCTGCAGCCGCTGGGAGATTTGATGAAGGTCCTATCGGCGACTCCACAGTCTGGCTTGAAGGTTCCCCCGAAGATAGCGATGGTAATAGCTTTATACGAGGACGCCGAGGTCTCTGGAAGACCTTGGGTTGCGAAGTCCATGGAGATTGAGGTCTCGGCCTAGATGACTCCTGGTCTGCTTCAGGATCTGCGGTGACGTACAGCATTCGGCGTGAACTGCGTTGTCCTTGGACGTGGCTAGAAGACGTCGACAGCTGCGGTTGAGTCCACAGCGTCGCCCACTGCTGAATGCGGCTGGTTCCCTCTCAGTCGTCCCACGGCAAGTCTAAAGTCACACCTGATTTAGAATTACATGCAAACAGTGATAGATAGGAAGTTGAATGCGAAGAGGTAAAGTTATCAGTAGTAATGGGGGCTTGAAATACGTTTATAAATACATTAAACATTTTATTCAAAGATGTGTTTAGTTTGTGTGTAAAGAAATTTCTTCAATTGGCCCTATGGGGATTATGTGTTTTTCACATGAATTTACAGGTGGCATTATTAAGGAACAAATGTCCACAATAAGGCCACTTGCACTACTTTCTTATTTTGTTGCCGATCGGCAAGCACTTTTCAACAACACGTAACCACCTATTGCCGCTAAAACCTAAGCACGCGTAAGGAGATTCATGGCAGGTACTACGAAACGTTAGCATGGCTTTGTTTCGCGCACATACCTTAGAACAATTTGGGGATGGAAGCCATGTTAAACTATTGTCAATACTTCACCCAATTTCTTTATTTGAATTTTTTTTCCAGGATCGGACACAAATTCCCGACCAATTACCGGTTATTTCCCAATCCAGCCTAATTCCCGACCAATTCCTGGTTTTCCCGACTGGACAACCTAATTCCACTTCCACAAGAACAGAAGACTCCTGCCTGAGAGAGGTGGCGCTGTCCATGAGGTATGTGCTCGAAATGGCTACGGCGCACTGTATGACAGCTTTTTAACTCATGCTGAACGCATATATTTTTTTCGCAGGGAGAATAAGGCAGCCCTCCTCGGATTGGCCACAGAGGGCGCCGAAATCGGCCAATCGCGAGCGATCATGCGCGCTGCACAGTAATTTTGAATCTAGCTTCATGGTCGCAAACTGGTTGTAATTACAGAATAGAGCGCGCTATAGTGGCACCTTCGATTGTTTCTTTATTCAGTCACACAATAATTTGCATCACAACTAATAATAGGTGCACAAGAAAATGATTTATTAGAACTGAAAGTCTTTCATGGTGGCAACATGCACAAATCATACATCAGCACCAAAACCGAAGAAACAGCTGGTACGTCTATACCCTTATTAAATCGCCAGCTAATTACAACTAAGTAAGATATGTGAACCAAACATGGCCACGGTAAAGTCTAAGGATTTATTTCAACCTATTTCAATAGTTATTAAATCGTAAAAACTGCTATGAATCTCGGTACATGCACGTGCGTGCTTATATAGAGTTTAGTAGTAACTCTTGGTAGTAATAAATAATTCGTTACATGTTTGTGAAAAGTGCTGGCCATTCGGCAACGGAATAGGAAAGTAGTACAAGTGGCTTTATTGGGGACATCTGGCCCTTCATAAGTCCAAATAATCTTTATAATAAAGCCGCCTTGAAAAAACTTCTTGAACTGAACACAACTTGAAAAAAATCTTGTTTAATGAATTAAGGATCGTACAGAATTTTGAGTAAAATATTTTAAAGTTATTTTCGCTTTTTTAAACAAAGGGATTGTAAAACTAGTGAAACTTTACTCACAGTTGTAACAAACATTAAATTTGAGCGTGTCTTCATGTGTCCAACGAAAACAATCCTACCAACACACATCAGTTCAGAATTCAATCACATATTGCAAGCGCCTTAATCAAACCTAACCAAACATTTTGGTATGCGGCAAATCAAAACTATTATATGAAGTCCTATCTCAACCCCTGTCACATTTCAAATCTAGAAGGGTATCTACTGAATAAAATTCAAAAAACTTATGATAAATTGTAGCAGCTATGAAAATTAAGTAACTGTTTTTTCCTGAAAGTGAAGTAATGCCAGCCTCCTTGTTTCGCGTTGGTTAGTACATATGTATAGTAAATAGCCAGCCCATGCTGCCACTTTCTGATATTTCTCCGACAATAAGCGGGAAATACGTCATTGGCCTTATTTGTGACACATACCTAAAAACATTAATTTGGTGAAGTGGAAAATAATTTGAATACAATCAAACAGAAATACATTGAAAATTTAGTAATAGGAATTTATTAGATGTGCTCCAAAGAAATGTTGGTACAACAGTAACAATAATATCTATATGTGAACTAAAGCATCAGTTTTAATCCGGAATAAAACAACATTTGAGTATAACACCTACAATCAGAGGGCCGTAGCAACTTTTCTTGAGGTTAAGTATTTGAGTAAACGATTGTCATGACCGCGTGATGTCAATTTAAATTCTCACCTTCCCAGCGATAGACTGTGAGAAATGCAGTGAGAAAGATTGTGGGGATTGGCAAGTTTTTTATGTGGAGGCAAAACTTGTGAAGATAATGGCAATGCACCTTGATTGACGTGTTTTCTCTTATATTGGTGGTCCCCGCCTGAAATTCGAGCAATATTTGGCTTTCTTCCTGCTTGTTGACACTGTCGACCTCCAAGACGTTTTATCCGTCTGGCAACAGAAGTTGACTGTACAAGTTGGCGACCAGAACTTGGACGAAGATTATCATTTATACCAAATGTAGCGAGAGCAGATGCAAGAGCAGCATCAGTCTTTAAGCGTGACACATTTCCAAGACACTTGCCAACAACAGAATCAAACACTTCAGGATGCTTCTCAAGTTTGCATGCGATGAGCTTAGCAAACTCGTTCCACTTATCTAAATTCTTCGGCGCTGCAATGGTTGCGTGTGGAGAATGGTTGGCTTCATTTTCACAATTACCTTCAGCCCATAATTCGGAAGTGTTATCAACAACTCCAGATTCGTGAACAGTGCTGTCATGTTGTTTACAGTCCGTATGACAGATTGACATGGGCTCAAAGAAATCATTAGGCAAATCAACACTGCCCGTTGCAATTTCATATAGTAGTTTTCTCATCCTAGGATCTCGCAAGGAAAGAAAGTTGAAGTTGGAAATGCTGAACTTATCAAAAACAACATACTGGTGTTTACAAGGAGCACCATTTATTCCTACAAAGCACGAGCACGTTTCCAGGGATGCATTCACTTGATATGTTGTATTTTTTGCTACATTCACTGCTTCGAACAGATCGCCAGAGATGTGTTTCACTTGAATATCTCGAATTGCCTTTTGATCTGGGGGTAAGAAACGGGAGACTGGAGTCATAATACGATTCAGAGCTGCATCAATGACTTTCTTCTTGTAGTGCAACTCCAATCTTGTAACCATGAAATCCAGCAACTGAACGATATTGTATGCTTTCAAACGATGGAAAATCTTGTCTTTCATCACTCGCATGCTGGCCTCAGAGATATTGTTTGTGTTATTACCTCTGATTGGCAAATCCTTCCGAAGGGTGATAGCCCACTTATCTCGTCGATCCCAAATGTCACTCAGATGTTTGACAAAGTTGGGATAACTTTTTGCAGTTTCGCAATCCATTGCGCGACAATAAGCGGCACTCAAATCAGTTTCCAACTGAGCGAAGACCATATCCTTGAGTAGTTGTATCAGTCCTGAGCGATCTTGAAGTTTCACGCCATTCTTACTGTCCCAAAGCCACCTCCACATTGCTTGCAAAAGATGGAAGATGCAGAGAAGTGATGTTGCCAGTGGAAAACTTGCAGCTAGCGCATTTCGTTCGGAAGTAGAATCATCGGTCATAAAAACTTTGGGTCCATTAGCACCACGATGATAAAAACCTGTTTAAGACCAATATCCAAAATTTACTTATACGTTCAATTTACAAATGTAATGGGTACCTAATAAAATTATGTAAGAATAGGTCTGTATTAATACATTTAATTGACTAATTTGCAATTAAAAACACTCTTTTACGTTTTTGAAGTCGATAACTTTTTAAATGAATAAATGTATTGATAATAATCAAGAATAAGATAGAACCTTCATTGCCAATAAGATCCTTCAACAAGTTCAATGCTTCAGTAACTGCCACCTGAGTCTCAGAAGTAGTCAAGAGAATCCCAAGAGGTAGACCTCCTGCACAAGAATGAGTGAGAAGAACAAAAACCCGATTGTTGAAACGATCGAGGCCGCCGGTGGAATCCATGAAGACGAGCTCTCCACTATGCGGAAACAAACTGTGGACACGCCTCATAAGGGGAGTGCAAACAGCAATAACTTTGGCCATCATTACAGTTCTTCAAGCGAACAATATCCTTTTCATTGGAAGCATTTATTTCGGAGATCTTCTTCTCAAGGTTTTGAAATAAGCCTTCTTGCGGATCACCGTACTCTTTGTTAAACATCTTGTAGTACAGTCTGAAAATAATAATAAAATTTTTGTACCTATTAAATGCTGAAATAAAACAAAAATCTAAGCTTTAAACATTTGTTTTTTGTAATTTTAAAGTGCAAATTCATTGGCCTTATGGAAGTAAAGAGAAATGCATTTGTTAACCAGATTGAGGGGTTAACCCTAGTACAAGGTGGGTAATATAACCATAACATGTATATGAATTTGTAGAGTATAAGATGACTTACCTGTAGTACCAAGGTAACGGTGGACAAACGGCACAGTCTGCAGCAATAGCATAATAGTTCTCGTCATGCTGTTGGTACAAGTCATTACGATGAAGCTCATAAGCAGATGATGGGCTATGATGAGCCAAGAACATTTCCCGAATTTTCTGCTCTGTTTCTGCTGAAACATCCCTACGCATCAGAGCATCTGCGCACATTAGACGATGGTTGTGTGTATGGCGCAATATTATTGTCGGTAAATGTGGCATATGAGGATTCTTTGACCTAAAAACATAGATATTGTTACACTTAATTATTTTATTGTGCGATATTTAATATTACAGAGCAATACTGAAATCGCAACAGATGCAAAATTTAAATTTGAAGGCGATATAAAATCCTGGACCTGCCAGTTTTGAGATTTTTAGATCATAAAATTTAAAATTTGCATACATAAATTAGGTAGTATTCTATCACAGGGATGGGTGGAAATTATGCAATGACAAAAATAATTGGAAATTGTAATAAATGTGAAACCATTGTCATGTTGTGCCAATTTTACAACTTTGCTGTTTTAAATTTGGCTTACATGTCTATAGATAATGATTATGCTATTTGGAAAATTCTTTAGTGAAACGTTTGGTTTCAAAGTCATAGCTGATAATTAGTACACTGAATAGGAGGATTCATGTCCTCAAACCTTTAAAAAATTTTTAGTCTGATCCATTTTGTTCTCAAGGTTTTTTTTATTCAAATTTATTTTAAATTCAGAATGAACTAACAAACAGCACCCCAACAACTCCGGCTAAATAGGGGTCACTGTATGATAATAGATCAAATAGAACTTAGCAAAATCATTTGCCAGTCAAAATTTCACAATCAAAGCTAAATAAACTTTTCTATGACATAAAAATCACACAGTTGGTAGTTTTGCGATGACATTTTACCTGGTAGAGCTCGGAATAAAATAAAAATGTGATACTTACTTACAACGGTTTGGCACATTCTTGACAGTAATAGTCATTGAAGCAGGACAGCCCGTGTACTTTTTTGTTCCTTTGGTTTTGGCATGTCTGCGTTCTGATTTTGGCAAACAGCAGCTTTGGTCGTGATTATCATCTTTAACGTTCTTTTCAGCCAACGGAACTATAGGAAGTCTGTAGTTATTACTCTGGCAATGGTACTCCTTCTACAAATAATGACAAGAACAAATGGGTTATTGGTCAATAAATTATGAACAATAGTAACAATTTACTTTATTTGATCAGCGTAGCTAACACTGACATAAAAAATATTTTTCCGCCCAGCTGACATTTCGCTAGGTTTCGTTGAGGATACTCGCCAAGTTGCTTTAGTCTGATGTGAGAGCTTCTTCATGAACAACTCAATATCCTTAATTAATTTGTATGGCAATCGGAGCGTGGTATGGAATCCATGATCATCCGTTTTTTCAAATGAGCAAACATGGCAAATAGACAAGACATCTTCTGGAAGAACACTCTGAAATCGAAATACAGCAGGCAAGTTTGATGTTCAACATTCAATACTTCAAAGTTCAAACATAGTTGACAATTTTAATATTGAAACCGAGCAGAGCCACCGCAGCACTGCTGGTGGCAGAATTGCAAGTTTTTTGATCCAAGCATATTGATTGGGCAAAGAATGTACAGTCGATGATCAAAACTGTCTCCCTCATATTTGTATTTTTTTTACCGACTTCCGGTTGGCCGATTCTGATTATTTTTTGCCCAAAATTAGGATGTTCAGTAAGGTTTGTAAAAATGCAATCATTTCAATTTTTGGCCCATTTTAAATTTGGCAAAGGGCACTTTTGTATATCTCCGTAATGGGTTGGGATAAATTAAAAATTTCAACGGATTCTGAATCGGCTTTTAAAATTGTTGGCTATAAAAAATTAGGAATTTTTCGTTTTTTTTTTTAAATTATTAACCAAAAAAACTGTTGAAATATAGTATCAGTAAAAACACAGAAGTGCGGCGAATTCGTTCGATTTTCAATTTGGAACAGCATCTAGACCGTTTATACGGAAAATACAAAATTGGTGTGAAAGTGACAAACAAGAATTGGCCTCGCTTGAGTATATTGCGGGTCACTTTTGTGTCAGTTAAAGGTCAAACGACGTTAAAACAGAAAACCTTTATTTGTGGGAATATGTTCAATTGATATAGGGTGGTCAGCAGGAGGCGGACACATTTAAAATGTCTGTCAGGTGGTCAAATTTAGTCGTGCGGGGTTGAAAATAATTGGAACGAGTAGAGCAACTTGGTAATTTTTTATTAGCATAATGGGGAAAATTTGGAAAGCATCAAGTATGGAAAATTATTTCATTTAAATGACGATCCTCTTCAGCGACACACAGGTCAAGACGATCCATGTTACCCATTACGTACCCCTTGTGACTTTTTTCTCTGAGCCCACTTGAAGTCCAAATTTTGCATGAACAAACCACGAACCATTCAAGAGCTACAGGAGTCCATCCGAAATGAAATTGCAGTAATACCGGATGATACCGTGCAAAAAGTGACGGGAAACTTCAAGGATCGTCTTGACTTGTGTGTCGCTGAAGAGGGTTCTCATAATTAAATGAAATAATTTTCCATGCTTGATGCTTTTCCAATTTTGCCCATTTTGTTAAAAAAATTACCAAGTTGCTTTACTCGTTCCAATTATTTTCAACCCCGCACGACTAAATTTGACCACCTGACAGACATTTTAACCGTGTCCGCCTGCCGCTGACCACCCTGTACAACCAGAATGGGTAATGCCAAAGTTCCTCAAAATTTGTCCATCTGATGCTTAATTAGACCCAACAGAAATATGAATTTATTATACTTTTCTTTGCTTTATACGTAATTAAGAGGCATCAGTAAGGTTGGAATTTGTCTCAAATATGATGAAATGGTAATATTTGTGGCAGCGAAATGATGTGATAACTTCACCTTTCAAATGCAGAATAACGTTCCAAATTGAAAATCGAACAAATTCGCAGCACTTCTGTGTTTTTACTGGTACTATATTTCAGCAGTTTTTAGTTTAATAATTTCAAAAAACACGAAAAATTCCTGATTTTTTTTCTAGCCAACAATTTTAAAAGCCGATTCAGAATCCGTTGAAATTTTTAATTTATCCCAACCCATTGCGGAAATATACAAATGTGCCTTTTGCCAAATTTGGAATGGGCCAAAAATTGAAATGATTGCATTTTTGCAAACCGTACTGAACATTCTAATATTGGGCAAAAAATAACCTGAATTGGCCAACCGGAATTCGGTCAAAAAATACAAATACGAGGGAGACAGTTATGATCATCGACTGTACATACTTATCCAGCGCTATGCATTTATCTAATTCACATAACATGCAAAGCATACGGCAAAACTTCAGAGCATGGTAATTTTTTGCTCATGGGTAATATGTCTAACTTGTACTTCCATGATTTTTTTTGCTTTATGCGAATACTTATGCAAAATATTTTTTGGCAATTACTATCGTAGTTCTTAAGGGCCAATGGTATTTTGAATACGCGTTGATCTGTATTACATTCTTGAGAATGTGGGGATTCTTATGGACAAGTATCTTAGTTTTCTAATATTTTTAACAGTATGCAAAATATAAATTATTCAGTAGAGATAATGTTTTTTTATTTGAAGTTTTATTTTGTAACAAATGGACGAATGAGATGTAGCTAAATCTTGAGCAAAATAATGAATGCTAAAATTTTTAATATATTTCTCCATACGTATAGAATTAATTAACCTGTTGCAAATGTTTTGGCAATTTCAAAAATATAATTTTTATGATATACACAAGAATTTACATACTTCTAAAGCGGCAACGATGTCCTTGCAGGATTCGATCTGGCATACAGCGATAAAATTAGTGCAAATAGCCATGTTTAACAATAAACCACGTTGGCGACCATGAAGCTAGATTCAAAATTACTGTGCAGCGCGCATGATCGCTCGCGATTGGCCGATTTCGGCGCCCTCTGTGGCCAATCCGAGGAGGGCTGCCTTATTCTCCCTGCGAAAAAAATATATGCGTGGTGCACATGTGGTGGTGGCGTTCGACGGAGAAGTTGCGGACTAACCAGTTAACACTTTTGAAATACGAGTGCGCGCTTATGTATTAAAAAGAACACCTTAAATCGTATTTAACTAGCGATCGTATCCTTACTATTCCTGTAATTAGTATATATGAGGTTTTAAGAGACGAATAAAGAGAATTAATCTAAATTCTGAGTCTGTGTTAATTACGATCGTAGTAGGTTTAGCAATATGCTTTTTTATGCATTTAAACATTAATATCGCCATACTATACTCTGTCTACAGGTAAGAATTTACCAATGGAGCCTATAGGAGGGCTAAAACGCTCCATGTAAAGGAGTTGAATTTGTGTTAATTTGCGGCGATTCACCTAAATTGTGTCAAACAAAATGGTGGACACTTCTTTGCTCGATAATGATTCAGTTGATACTTGCACTCCTATGCGTGCTGCAACCTCATTTCAATAACATGGAAACATTTCACAGCAGTTTATTTGAGAATATTGAGATTTATTCAAGCATATAAGAGGAACTATTTCCTGTCGCGGATGACATCCTGCCTGATTACACCCTTCCATAGGCTCCATTGGTAAATTCTTACCTGTAGACAGAGTATAACATGTTTTGCGGGGGCCGTGTTCAGTCTTGGCCACCCTAATGTTTTGGATGCGCCTACAGAAACATCGGGCGTTTTCGACAATCCATGTGGGCCTCAAAGATCAAAATAGGTTTTTCGTTCGGCAAATCAAACGTCTGAGGAGTGACGCCATTTTCTCGGACTGCCGTGTCAGACAAAAATTATTGCCTGGCTCACTCAGACAAAAGATGGCGGCCCCCATGGAATGTTCGGTCGAATAAAAAGGGTCGCGATTTTCGTGCCATTTGACCGAATTAGAGATGCGCAAATGAAATAAAGGTGCATAAAAATTGTTGATTCAAATGTAGTAGTCAAATTTGATACATTTAACTACTTAATTATACAGGGTGATTCAGTGAAGTGTGACAATACTTCTGGGAGGGGTAGGGGGCACCATGATGACTCAAAATGATCCATCAATGTGGGGTCGGAAATGCTTCCCTGAACCGGAAATGTAAACCGAAACAGTGATGGAGAATGAAATTTTTTGTCATCCGAAATGTACAGAAACAAATGGAACCCAGGTCACAGGAAGTGTTCAAAATATCCTCCACAGGCTGAAATGCAGGCCTCGCATCTGCGCCGCATGGAATCCCGAATGTTCTGGAATATTCCTGGACGATCTCGAACTTGGCCGGCGGCTGCAGCGATCCTTGCAACCAGCTCGTCAGCGTTGTCAATAGGAGTGTCATACACCAGTGTTTTCATTTGACCCCAGAAA
>WWPM01020380.1:0-11104 GCA_023279145.1 Glomeris maerens
TACCAATTCATTTTCCTCTGAATATTTAAATGCAGAGGATTTTACAGGAGTTTCATGAATCACGCTAGGCCTATATAATTATCTACATAATGTTAATAACAGCTTCTGCCATTCATCTAGTTATGATATTTTCACCAATTCATTTGTTGTCCTTCAGAGTTTAGGATATACTGTACATCATTTTAATGTGGTGTGTATAACCCGCTTATAGCGTGTGTGGGGAGCATGAATTATGGATGTCACATTTTATGTATAGCCGTACAATTTCAATCCATAATATTATTACTAATCTTAGAGATTGTGTACATTACTGAAAGTTTAAATCGTGAAAACAATTTGGCGATTATTCTCACTTCAAATTCGTTTTTGAAAACGATTTTAATCCATACTAGTACATCTATTCCTGCCTGACCTAGCTTCACAACTAACAATGTTGCAAGTTACAATTTAAAATTTTACATCCAGTAATTTTCAGCAATATAAAGTTGTTTGTCATGTTTTAATGGCTTCTTGTTAATATTTTTTCATTTTAACTGTCTTTCCTTTAACGGAAATTCGCTATTTTCCGATGCCAAAATAGTAAATTAAATATTACAAAAAGTATATAATGTAAAATTCAGCTTGCAATTTTGTTCTAAAATAATGTAGAAAACAATGTAGCAATATCATAAACTTTTCTTGACGATAAATTTAATTTTAACAAATTAAACTGTTTTGTTAAGTTCAAATTCGAAATATAGGGGAGACCGGGGCGAGTTGATGCATTTTTTTTATTATCCCAAATTGAAGAATTTCGTCAAAATGTAGGATATCGCTTTATATTGCCTTTAACAGTACACACCTTGAAGGTCATTTTCATATATGTGTTTGAATTTTAAAAGTTTTAGGTAAGCTGAAAAAAATTCTTTTTACAGACGTCACATCTGCATCAACTCGCCCCATCCTTGGGGCGAGTTGATGCACTCAGTTCAGAGGCTAAAAACGCAATAAATTGCAGGGGGACACAAATTTCTTGATTAATTCTCCCTCTATTGGTTTTACGCTTGTGGTTCCTCATTGTTCTGGGAGGGGGGGGGGAAACAAACAAACATACAAAAACAACTTCATTAACATTGTTATTATTATTTATTATTATTTAAGTTTTTAGACGTATTAATGATTACACCATTATTGTATTTATTATTTATTTATTTATTATTCATTTTTGGAGTTGATTATGATAATATTTGACAAATAAATAATTATTTATTTTTCAAATATGCTGGAGCGAGTTAATGCACAGCGCATCAACTCACCCCGCAGTGCGTGCATCAACCCGCCCCATTTTGCGCTCAATGAAAGATTTCACATTTCCGGCTTATCAAGGTCACTTTGAGAGATGCAAGACGATTTCGTGATACTTACAAGTCTATGAGTTACAGAGCCCAATATGAGAAAGATGAAAATTACTTAACACGCCCAAAAAGTGATATTTTCTTCTATTTCAACCAAAAATAGCCACAAAGCGACGAAAGCACCAGAAATTGAAGTGAAATTGATGGCTAATCTGAAAGTGGGAGCGCCGTAATATTTGCGTTCTCCGCTATTGAGTAATTGGCAATGAATCAACCCGCCTCGTGCATCAACCCGCCCCGGTCTCCCCTACATTGAAAATATACTGTAGATGTTATTCCAATACAAGAAAATATACAAGCAATGTTTATTACCTTTGCATTGATTTGGTCAAAATTACACAAGTCAACGAAGTCTTGTGTATTAAAAAATCATCTGCAAATTTAAAAAGTAATCAGATGATAAAAACGGGGGTTAACTGCATTTATTCCCTAGATATTTTTATAGAATACTATATTTTTAGGATTATTGAAATGGATTTCCCCAGATTTTGAGAATAAATGGCACAAACTTATGGAAATGTTAATGGCTTTTTGGTTAACACACAAAAAATCTTTAAAAACCATAATCCTTAACTGAATACTCTGTCCACTCATGTCAAATTTCAAGGATAAAATGCTCCTCCCCATTGTTGCCTACAGCCTATAGCCTTCGCTTTTCTTAAATATATATATAGGTAAAATAATTATATGAAGCCTTGTACATGGTTTGAAATTTTGAGGAAGGGGAAAAATTCGACACTGAACCGAACCTTGTCAAAAAATATTCTATGAAAATCCATAAAATTGTTCTTCTTCTGGCTGTTAAATTGATTTTGTTGATGTCAAGGTCGGCCAGCTTTTACAAATCACCGATGACCTGTGACAAAACACCTAGAATATTGATATTTCCTTAATTATAGTGGTTTTCGTTCAGAAAAGTTCCATAAATAGCCGCTGTGAGCTCAACTGCTTTCATTATCACGAGAAGTTCATGTTCAACAGTTATCCGTTGAGTTAGGAGTGAAACAAGAAACTAGTACATACTTTTTGAATAGCCCCCCCCGCAACCAACTCATGAGGAATATTGTTGGTAAGAAAAGCTTTTACAACTAACTTAACTGTTAAATGAACATGGACCAAACCATAGATTTATAAATCAAGCAATCACAACAGAAAATTTACTTCGATAATTAAAAGTGTTTTCATATATTCAGATATTGCATTGAAAATTGGAAAAAATAAAATATTTCTGTATGAAAATGATTAATTTATCTTCAAAAATTGTAAATCTTTTAAACAATTTGCTTATGATATCAAAGCAATTCTAACATAACGTATTTGTTCAAATTAAATTCATTTTACGTAAATTCCATTATCTAAATTATATACTAAAAGCAATAGCTTATATATTAATGAAACTACTAACACAATTCATGACACTTAATTTTTCCCTAACTTCAAAATATCCAGCTTAATTAATAAAGAATCAAATTACAAAATACATAATTTTTCTCAAATAAATGAAAATCGTATTCCAAATTTAACTGTCAACATCCACTTGTCAATGTTTGCAGTAAAAAGCAAACATTCTTTTATATCTTACATATACAAATATACATGTGTTGTAGATCTATCTCAAAGCAGGCTGATAAAATATTTAATCTAAACACGAGTTGCTTTAATAAAATATTTAATGCATCACACAAACAAATGCTCCATATTTATATCTGATAAAAATAATTTCAAGCTGAAGGCAAAATACTACTAGTTCGTCAATCCACAAAATATAACAGAAATCTCCTATTTCCCCAATCAATTCTACACGTATTTCAACAATTTTAGACATTAGTACTTCCTTATAGTATTATCTCCGAAAAATTTCAAATTCCGTTCCTCATCTCAGTACCTAAATAATACCATTTCATCTCTTATTTCTGCAAACTTCCATGCAGACAATAACGCAAGAATTTTCTTACTTCATTTTACAGTATGGAAACTACATTTCCAGATTGTTAGTGCACATGAACCCTAAATAATACTATAGTGCTACCAAAATAAGAAGAGACTAGTGCCCCGCCCCGTCCCGCCCACAATGCAGACGGGCCAATATATCCGATGCAAGCGTGGTGTACGCCAATTGGCTAGTCTTTCATTTTGGGCGGGGCTGGGCGGGGCACTAGGCTCTTCTTATTTTTGTAGCACTATTATATCATCTGCACACTTCATACCCCCCACATCAATTAAAGAACTTGCAAAAGAGGAGCAATAACCTTTTGAAAACACTTCGTTCTTTGTGGCTGCTTGTGTAAATTACCTATATACTCATTACGCCAACAAAGAAACTGAAATGATCTACTTTTCCACTTTCAGCTCAAATAAGGTCGTCCAATGAATACTCGTGCGTCAATCAGACAGACCCCCTTGCAGATGAAAACGAGAACCAGTGTGCGCAATTTCAAGAGATGGTACAGACAACGGCTGGTGGTGTATTCCGTCTTAAGAAGAAGAAGGCAGAGAAAGAAGATACAACTAATAGCAGTGAAGTGCAGGAAAACCAAACTGAACCACCGGAGCAACAACTACAACAACAACAACAACAACAACAGGAAGATTCCATTCAGGAAAGACTAGCAATTAGTTGTCCTCTCATATTCCCATTCAGGGGTGTTGTGGCCACTGCCCTATGGCTTATCTTAGCTGTTGGACTTGGATGGGGAGCACTGACTGGCATGGTAGGGACCCAAGCCCTTCCAGGAGGTTATGTCTTCGCAACAGTCATTTTGGTCCTTTGCTGTTGGATCGGTGGCGAAGTGGTCAGCTTTGCTCGACTTCCACCACTATTTGGTAAGTAGTTCCACTATAACTATATAACTAACTATAATAACAAAGGGACAAGGGAAAGTGAAATCTCAAACCAATTCAATCAGTTCATATGAGTTGGCTGACATCTTGGTTTGTATTGGAATTGCAAGCCACTGATTGAGTATACGAGAGTATAGTGGCCTAACTAGGCCGCCAATCACGCTAGATTGATATGTATGAAGAGCTGGATGTCTAAGAACATTGGTCACAGAACTTTTTTTGCCGAATTAGGCATCTTAGCCAATGAATAATCCATGAAAAGTTATTACTCTATACAGGGCGTTTCCGAACTCAGTGGACAAACTGACAGGGTATAATCCCTGCATAAAAACTAGACAAAGTTCCTATAAACCCATGTCCCCAATCGCTTAGATTTTTAAGCAGCGCCTACATAAAATGTGACATCCATAATTCATGCTCCCCACATCTTTCCATTGGTCATTTATTAAGGACTCGTATGCGTTCCTAATAAAGTTGTTCTATAAAACAGAAACTGCTTGTATTTTATGTCCAAAAATGATCATTTTTACTTCGTTATTCTCCCATTCAAATTTCGGCTCTGATAGTTTCAAAAATTATGTAGTAGGCCCTAATTACACCAAGTCTTATATTTAATGATATTGTTTGAAATACGTCAAAGAAATCGATGAAATATTTTTCCCAAGATTTTATAACTGAATTATTAACTCGATATATCAAATCTTCATTTCAAAAATAAAACATTGAATAACCAATTTAATTAATTGCAGCATCGAATTTAAAGGTTACATGTGCAAGTATAATAATGAATATTCACAGGGATGTTGCTGGTTGGGGTAATATTGCGCAATGTTCCCTACATTGACATTGCTAAAGACCTCAAATACACTTCAACATTGAGGTAAGTGTGGTACAAAATTCCCCTCATTAAAAACATATTCTCCTACCATACAATTCACGGGTTTTTATCTCATTTTCTTCTTGATAATCAAATAACTAATTAATATCAAAATACCCTTCACTATAATTCCCTGCACTCAACAAAACAAGGCTTAATTTTCTACGCAACCCTTATTTTCGCCTATTAATTAATTAATTAATTACAAATTAATTTCACAGGAACCTGGCATTGACCATTATTCTGACCCGAGCTGGACTAGGAATGGACACAGGAGTTCTGCGAAAACTAGGCTGGGTTTGCCTTCGGCTCGCGTGTTTCCCGTGTTCCTTCGAAGCAGCGATAGGAGGCCTTTTGGCCCATTACCTTTTGGGCATGCCGTGGCTCTGGAGTTTCCTTATAGGGTTTATTTCCTATCACAATTGTCTATTTTCATCTGGTCCTTCATTCAATTAAAATCCGTATATTGTTTACATTCTATTCTACCAGTTTCGTGCTTGCGGCTATATCATTGGCTGTCGTGGTCCCAGGCATGATCGGCATCCAAGAACGTGGTTATGGTTTGGACAAAGGAATCCCAACATTGCTAATGGCCTCGGCAAGTGTGGATAATATCATTTGCATAAGTGGTTTTGGAATCATGTTAGGAATGATCTTCTCCAACGGTACGAATCGTGAATCGCAAACTTTCCAAAATTTTCTGTCATGTTCTTCTTCCAATCCAAATCCCCAATGTTACTGTATTCAATTCTCATTAGGTTCCTTAACAATGAAGATACTTCAAGCACCTTTGAATTTGTTGGTTGGCTTGGCTTACGGCTGCATTATGGGAAGTGTTACATGGTTTATACCCAGCGTAAAACAGGTGCATAGGAGTTACTGAATTTTTAAATATGACTTCCACTTTCTCAGACTTTTCTTTGAAGACGACAAGGATATTTACTGACCATCAGAAACTTGGTACTATTTTTTCTCAGAAATTTCCCATCTTCCTACGTGTTTGCGTGTTACTATGCGGGGGACTTTTTGCAATCTTCAAAGGCCGAGAAGTTGGTTTCACTGGAGCAGCAGCACTTGGGTAAAACCCCACATTTCTAATGCAATCTATCAAGCTTATTTCTTATATTTTGTCAACTTAAACAATACAAATTGTTCAAAACTAGACAGGGTGTGTCTAATTCGGAAAAGCATCTCATTTCTCCCAGAATGACAACAACCCCTAAGTCATAAAATTTTGGTACTGTGGGTTAATAATGCAATCAAATTTAGAATAATCTCCATTCCCACAAATTGATAACAAAATTTGATAAGCCCCAATTAAGATGCACTAAAACTACCTCATTAGAATGAAAACTTGTGATTGCAAAATCTTCAGTGTTTGTTAATATTTTGCTAATAATATATAGTTGCTTTAATACTTAACATTTTGTTATATAATAATCTAGTTGCATAGTTTTCCCTCTTGTGGCATCTTATGGCTGGCGCAAAGTGGATAAAATATCTGTAAGTTTTCTTACATTACTACATTTTTGTACAGTAAATTTTGCAATGTATGTAACCTATACTAAGCTCCTACTAGTATAAAACCAATTCTTTAATTTCAATGACAATTTTCATATAGCATAGTATAAATTGCGACTAAGAATTTTCAATAATCTGTAAACAATGGCATCATACTGTATATTTATTCAATTCTCAAAATTACTCATCTTAAATTCCAATTCAACATAATACAACATTTGGAATAATGAACCTGGTTGAGGCTTCATTTCAAACTTTCTCCATTCAATGGAAGAACTAATAATAAAACAGCATTGCCAAATTACTCCATATCCAAAGCAACTAAATTTCACAACATTACAAACTTGTTTATCAAGTTATATAGAAAATTGAACAAAATTCCACAAATTGCAAACTTTTTTTAAGAAATATTACTTAAAATTAAAAACATTCAACTTGCACTTTATCTGCAAACTTCGAAGCCAATTTTAAAAAAGCTATTAATGCAATGCCAGGTCATCTTAAAACATTAAATCACATAAATTTAAATTTTAAATGCACAGTTATGCATCTCCGTAAATTACATTGTTTTTATATTAAGGACCAAGTTATTCAAGCTTATGCTGGCTTATGGGTTGTGTTCCAACCAGTGCTGTTTGGTCTGATTGGGGCCGAAGTGAACTTGAGTACCTTGGACCCAGTCACAGTTGGTATGTTCTTATACTCCAGTCATGTCTATATACAAGAGTATAATGTGTCATTACGTCTTGGAACCTATCTTTGGTACGTGAAAAGGATATACTCTTCCAAATTTAATTCTAAAATTATTATTTCATTTCAGGTTTGGGAATAGCAATGTTATGCTGTGCATTAACAGTCAGGATCATCATTTCAGGATTAGTATCATTCGGTGCAGGTTTAACTCTGAAAGAGAGATTCTACGTAGCGTTCGCATGGATGCCGAAGGCAACCATGCAGGCTGCTTTAGGGCCGGTTGCATTGGACACTGCGGTCACTTTGGGTGCTGGTCCAGAAGCAGAAGCAATGGGAGCAAAGATCCTAACAGTTGCTGTACTCTACATTCTGTGTGCAGCACCTATTGGAGCAGCGGCCATTGCACTTCTTGCGCCAAAGTTGCTGCATCGCGAACAAGTTAGCGAAGAACATGCAGTGCCTACTACCCAAGATGGCGACATATTGGATCACCAGCAGGCCCATGAAATTCAAATGCTCTAAGTGTATTCGCGTATTTTAATTACGAATTTGTCCATTTTATTCCCGTTGAGTGGGAAGCCATTTTTAACTTCATGCTTTCATGCAATGCTCACATTATTCTTAAACAGTTTAATATTCATACAAGTGTCCAAAATTTCTATAATTTAACATGCAACACTGATGTTATTATTTAATGCAGGTGATTGGTGGCATTATAATTATTACTTGTATACATCAGTTATCTACATGTTGTACTTAGTACGTGAAAGTTTTGTGTCTAATAAAGTTTCAACTAGTTTTTCACATATTTTAACTGTTTGCTCATTTAGTTTGAGATATAAAACACTAATAGGAAATCAAGTTTAAGTTTTTAAAGTAACAGGTGACCTGACATGGCAATTTTCGACATTTTTAATTTTTATGAAATTTGAAGGAAATATATACAGTAGAACTTGGTTATAGTGGACTTCAAGGGACCGGCAAAAAACGTGCACTATATCCGAGGTCCATTACATCCGAATAATGTCATAAATATAAAATCATTGTTTCCAAGCATTTTAGTCAACTCTCTTTTTCCATATTGAGGAAATTGTTGGTTTTTGGATTCCAAGCTTCTTTACAACATCTGCTTGACTCTGTCCACTTTCAATCTCCTTAATAATCTTCACATTTTTCAGTAAAGTAAAAGAGAGTCTAGTCTTTTTTGTACTTATTATTTCAGCAACTGGCCAACAACTGAACTAGCATTGTTTAATTATATAAAGTACAGTATCATTCAAATGCAGCATTGGATTTTGCCCATTGGCTCTTTAAAATCCAAAACATTTCTGAGAAGACATTACTTAGAACATTTTGTAGAAGACAATTATACACCCTATCTCTTTCTGTAGTCAAAAGGGAACACATGCATGGGGCCAGTTTTTCTCCATAATATGGGAAAAGGATACACTTAGGTACATATGTGTACTATAAGTGCTAAATATAGGATGAATGACGTGCAGGTGTGACCCTGAAACTGAGGCATTTTTGAGTTGGACAAATTGATGGTCAAATTCTGATGAAAATTGATTCAGTTATAATGGACAATTGCTGAAGGGACTAAAAATATGGTCAACTATAGCAGAGTTTCCATTATAACAGAGTCCATTACATCCGAGGTTGAATACATGGGCTGAATAGGATTTTTGCCAGGACCAGCATTTTGAGTGCACAACATCCGAGTGTCCATTACATCCGAGTCCTCTATAACCAAGTTCTACTGTACCACATAATGTGGAACCTTCCTGCAAATTTTCAGATTTTTCTGTGTAGCCATTTTCAAACTGTGAGCAGTTGAATCTGCTACAGTGGAGTGACAATGAACAGGTGTAGATAGGGAGATTCACCTGTTGATTGTCAAATTTCTACATGTACAGATGCCCAAAAGGCCCAAATAATAGCGAGGGAAAATGGCGGATCGGGCACCTGTGCTGTGGAAATGCCCCAGGTGGTTATTACAACCAGAAACTGGTTTGAACAATTAGGCTTTCAATGCTTGGAGTCGACGTCATTGAGTGACGTCATCAACTCAACTGCGCATGTGCAAACATTTCACTCTTTACTCCACTTTGTCTCCAAATATCTCGTAAAATAATTTTCTTAAAAAAAAAATCCAAAAAGTAGTTTCCTTATTTTGTGCTGATTGTTCTACAGTGTCATTTTCAGGGGATGTTACAAAACCTTGTCAGGTCACCTTTAAAACATCGAATTTAATATCAGTTATCAAATTATGAAAATTACAATTTCATATGGACAAAATTAGACTCTAAAAAGGCTTTGAAACTAAAAACTACACTGTGAGGGCGTCTTATTTTATATAGGGCAAATTACATAATACAAATAGTAATTTCCAAAATAGTTGTTTCACATTAATTAGAACTTCGACTAACCCCATAATTGCTGAAAGCAGCCTATAGAGGTTCTACTGTGTTAATATAATTGTGCTAAGTGTTCCTTTATATGGGAGTGAAACACCACTACAAATAACATTACACTTCCTCCATTATCATGGTAATAAATGGCGTCACAAATCCCAAGGTTAATTCTATTCCCACTATGACATTATTATACATACACGTGTACAAGCAAATCAATTTGAAATCTATTAGCATATCCTATGTGACATTGAATTTTTAATAAAAAGCTATCTCATGCTGACTTCATTGGTTTTCTTTTATTTTCCACCAAGTAGCTCAAAGTAAATGTCATAATAATATATTTTATCGTCTGAATTAATTTCCACATGTTTCGAATACCAACGCTTGAAATCACTTCGTTTTTTTATTTATATTATACACGTGCATCAGTATTCGGTATTTATAATTTATTTTTTTAATATTGGTCCATTTTATTGGAAATTAATCCATGTACATCAAAATTACTGTCAATTAATTAATGAGATATTCAAAGTTAAATTGGCTGCATGGACTAATGATAGTGAAACAAATATACCTACAGCGAAATGAAACAACACCATAAAACCTATAGGCCTATTTAAGGGAACGTTTTTTATTTCATTGACATTTCAAGCGCAATTGAAAATTTCCAATTCCATTTTAATGCTGTTTTGTTCAAAAAAAATATTTTTTAATATCATTTTTATTATAAAAATACCAGAAAAACTACATAAAATATCTTAACTTTACAGTTCCCATATAAAATGAAATTTTGCTTGAAAAACGTTCAATTGCAATTTCGTAATTAATATGTATTAAATTTGTTTCTTTAATATATACCGAAAAAAATGAACGATTCTTTTATTTATGCGATTCAGCTCTAGAACACTGATTTAAATATAATTAGATCTTTCATAATAATCCATACCTTGAAAATTATATAGGGCTAAACAAGATGAATTTCCAGTTGACATTAAGAAATGCTGACAAATTGATACTTAAAAATAAAATATTCCAATAAAATATTGAAGAAATGAAGAAAACAACACAACTCTACAGATCATAATGCAAAAATGTGGCGCCTTAAACGTGTTTGCACCCCATTGGCCAAATCCAAACTCGGTTTTTTTGCTTAATTTTGTATACACTAGCTAAGCCTAAAAGGAAATTGAAAGGTATTGGTTGCTACAGTGATTTGTGCCATAGTAATTCGCAGCTTGCTTTGACAACAGAGGTCATTCCAGTCAATATTCAAGGTACACGTTCAGAGAGGAAAATTTGTCCTGGGAAAAATAAAAACCTTAACTGCAAATGTCGCTGTTCATCTTTTAATAAAACACAGG
>WWPM01020394.1:0-12255 GCA_023279145.1 Glomeris maerens
ATGTGAACAAAAGGTGTGCTACCAACATGAAATGCCATGCAACTAAGAACTCTTTGAACTCTGCAATCTAAGGTGAAACCTCACAACAGATGCTCCACGTGATGTCCTTCTGAGGCAATGCAGTGTTGGGAGCGTTTGATGACAGATGTGGCCACTCTTTGAAACGTCTCTGGTGGAATCATCGCAATGGTGTCTCGGATTCTTTGCTTAAGTTCTTTAGGTGTTCTTACAGGAGTGGAGTACACTCGTTCCTTTAGATACCCCCAAAGGAAGAAGTCCATGGCAGTCAAATCAGGTGAGCTTGCAGGCCAAGGCACATGCCCCCCTCGTTCAATCCTGCGGCCAGGAAATTCATGATCCAAGAATTCCCGGACTCTACCTGCGTAAAGTGCGGGTGCACCATCTTGTGGTACCAAAGAGTTCCACGGGCAGCCAATGGTACAGCATTGTCCATGAATGAAGTTGTCCACAAGACAGGACCAAATCAGTTTTTGTTTGCATAAGCACATACGGTTTATCCCTACAGTACATAGTATTGTTTGACGTGCTTTGTTATTTGGAGCGTTTTTCAGGCTACACTGTGTTATCATGCCTCCCTGCAGGTCTCACACCGCGCCTCACAACTTCGTTCTTCACACTCATGCAGTTCCTCTCAAAATTTCTGTGATGAGTTTTTAGCACTAATTAGGGGGTGCTCTACAACTTTCCAATTGACAGTACTATCCTAACTCTTTTAGTTTGCAAGATAGGATTGCGATGACCTTGAAGTCATTGTTGAAGGTCACATTAGGTTAGTGCACCGGAAGTGCCCTAGCCTCCTGATCACTTCACCTCTTAACATTAATCTCGTTATCTGGCTTCATTTTAAAGTTATAGCCCAGCAGGCAATACTTTCTGACCACTCTGTATAGGCAGCATGCGATGTGCTTTGTCAAACAATTTCCTCCCTCTTATTACCCTATATTGTACCTGTATTTAACCCAACCAAGCGGTACAACATTTAGCAATGTGTCGAGTCACTGTTCCCAACATTGAACTTGATATTTACTTATTTTCCTACTAACTAGCTTTGTTTCAATTTGGAAAACTCTTTATCTCAAAAACTAATTAACTGCGAGTCTATTATTTTTCAACAAAAGTAAACTTTCAAAATGTGTCTAAATTGAAACGATTATACAATTACTGTATGTATATTACATATATTGGAAGGTTTTTCATTTGAAACAAAACATGCTTTTATTTTAATGAGACCTAAACAAATATACATAAAAAACTTATATTCCTTCTAACCATATTTTATGTTGAAAATATTCAAGGTTTGACTTTGCACCACAGGTCTTTCCACCTACAAAATTGCTATATTAATCTAGCCCCGTGTATGACCTTTTTGTTTCAAAAGTTAATTGTGCATTAAGAATTTGTAATTACTTGTGACGTCACAACAGTATTTAGGTCGGTCGGTTGGATGAACCTAAAAACGGTAAAATCATAATTCATGAGTTTGGATTCGGTGATGCGAATGTAATGGGCCGACTTCAGTTTGTTCTTTTCTAACCAACTGTGATGAACATTTTGGGAAAGAAAAACAACCCTTCCTGTTTTTACAATGTATAATAATGCATTTTTTTTGTAATATGATGGCATTGATCAATCTAGATTCTAGAGTTCGTTCTTAATTTCAGGACAAGATATCCATAGTAGAAGTCTAATTCATAATGTAACCACATCCTACTCATCAAAATCACTTGTGCATTTTTCATCCAAGGAAACGTATTACATATTCAAAAAGGGATGATGCAGAAATCTTAATTTCGATGCAAATCTGAATTTCTGAATATTTCAATCCATTTTACAAATGTACAGAAACATATTTTATATAACAATGCTTAATTGTAAATTTTGTTGCAAATTTGCATTTAAAAACCGGTTATTTCAATTGCAAAAACCAAATATAGCGTCCAAATTCTATGCCTATTTAAGCGATTTCATGAAATTACAGGAATTTTTTGACATGATTTACGACAATTCCCTTGGTTTTCATTTTATTTATAGCGTTTCTTATTATACATAGTATAATGGGTGTTTTAGGGGAATGACTAATTCAATTTAGCCAAGTTTAACTTCATAGGTACACTTCATTGTGGTTGAAAGCAAATTTCATGACTTTCCTTTGCACCTGTATTAGTGTCTATTTGCTTTTTATGTACATGCAGGGTTCATACCAGCAGGAAAAACCTGCAAAACTGTGGGGAATTTAAATTCCTGATATAAAAGTCAGGGAATGTAAAAATATATATGGAACTATGAGCTCGTATTACAATGCTAAATACTGTAATATATTTTGAACTAAAAATAATATTTTCGTTATGGCGTCTGAAGTCATTGTGTAGATTTGGAATATGATAAAATTGTATAAATAGGTGAAATTGTGCTTCGGCTTTCATAATTTTTTTGAAAACTGGAAATATTATATATTTTCATGATATGTTCAATTGCAAATGGTTTGAAATTACATATAGGACCATTGAGCCTTTTTCTTACGATACTTTGAGACTTTGTAATTAGTTCAGTCGGAAAATGTTAAATGGCAAGTATGCATACAAAATGAGGCTTGTTTGAGACGAGCCAGTCTCCAAGATGGCCGCCAGTGCAATGCCGCATGGGAACCTGACGACATTTTTGAGTGTTTCTCTGTTTTGTCTCTCCCTTTACACTAATTGTTTCCTTGGTATTAAGGCCATCTCGAGAAAGTGGTTTATAAACTCCTGGCCACAGGGCAAGAATTTAATCCATGTCAGTTTTTCAGTAAAGGGGATATCCATTAATTACGTCAACGATTTTTATGAAATTTTTTTACCCCCACCCCTTGTCAAACTTTCAGTGATATCCCTAATAAAATTATTTCCAAAAAATGTTAACCCCACTCCTACAAACAATTATTTAATATGTACACTGTTAGCGATTATTTTAAAATTGACCTGTTAACAATTATAATTATGTATGATGATAGGCGAAGTAATGAATGCAGTGCAAAATGTTATGTTTATTTTAGATTTTTCCTAATCAAACAAAACCAAATTTGGAATTATAACAGAACAACTTACTAATAAAAATACGACATATGTGAAACATAAGTTTGTTTTGAACAGTTTAGTTGGAACTTTATTCGTTAACTTATAACAAAATTACAGCGAATATCCAGCAGAAATATTACTTAATTATTTCCCTACAAGCTTTCTTGCAGCAAACTAAATACGTTTTTACTAGCTCATTGAAAGAGTTTCAGTGTTTACTGCAGCTTTCTATTCCACTTTAGTCTGTCCGCATTCAAGGTTTCACTAATTACAGATAACAATGTTGATTTAGTGGCTATTTCACTGATATTAAGATCATTCTGTCAGTGTAATCCTAACACTTCTTAAGAAACTTACCAATTTTAAGGAAATATTACAGTAGTTTAGAGTTATGATTTTATGCAACTATGGAATCAGTGCAACTTTGAGTGCGAGCCGACTATACATTGTTGTTGGCTATGTAGTTAGTCAATTAAGTTCCCTTAAAAGTACAATCTTCAAATGTAACAAAATATGCTGTCCAATATAGTTTTTTTTTATTTGGGGAAGCAATGTGAAAGATTTAGAATTCTGGAATCATAAAACAAAAAACATTAAGCACAATACTCTGCTTTTTATTGGTTCTAATTATATAGTTAATATGGTTAAGTCAAATTCAGAAAAAATTCCAATCACCCAAGCATAGGTTCAATGTCATAATAAATCATTATGCACTTTATAAAGACATTACACGTGCACAATGATTTATGACTTAACTGTTAACACCCAATTGGTTACTGGCCCTCGTGGCAATATCGACTAGTTAATAGTTTACAACCCTAAATGTTGCTTAATAAAAACACTAATTTTAACTAGAGTTTTTTTTGTAGAAATTGTGTTATAGGCCCATAAGTAGGTTAAATGCATGCAGACTGGATTCAACCAATAAACAAGCAACTTGGATCATTACTTACCTTGTAATTTGTAGAAATTGGTGTTGTAGGGTCAGACATTCGGTCAGCAATGTGAATGTGCGAACTGCTGGCCTGGCTCACTATGGCAACACGTTTGAAATTTTGCACACTTGCTAAACGCGCATGCGCATGTGCATCCATGTTGGCGGCCATTGTCGATTGTTAATGGACTAAAATCACCTCGCTCCCAATATGATCCCTGCGATTTTATATCCTGCTGCTCCCTTTATATAACTAATTGCTGCCGAATAGACGCCGCCTTCAAATCCTGGAATTCCCAGGACCTTTTGTGACGTCATAGTCGCTGAAGGGGGCGTTTATAATCCATGTCGCAATTGGAGCAGTGAAACTTGGAAAAGAAAAGCAGCATTACAGTTTGTTATTTTGTGAAAGTTAGACAAGTTTTTGTTGCAATTCTATGGATTATTTTATTTTCATTAAGAGGGGTTTGGTGTATTGAAATGGAAATGTGAAAAAGTGTGGTTTTAGGTCAGCCAGGCAATATCTTAACGTGGTGGAGAATTTCAGTTTTTGACATATGTGCAGAAAAAAACCACGTCAATGACCGTTTTCCAAAATGCATTTACTATTCATTTATTCCTGCGGCGAAATGACTGTACCATAAGCTGACTTCAAAGTTTCAGATGTGTGTTATCATTTTTAACTTGTGGTTTGATAAGAATAGTCTTCACAACTGTTGAGCCCAATTTACGAAGTTATAATTTTGTTCAAGTTCGCAATCACTGCAACTTTGTGTGCGACCCGACTACAGTACAAAACAATTTCCGAAATATAAAGTTAATATTTTTAAAGTGGACAATTTTGTGTCAAAATTACCCCCCCCCCCATTACTCCTTGTGGGTGGGGTAAAGGGTAACTTTGAAATTTTGAATGCAAACCCTATTTTTCTTCAAATTCTGAATTTCGTTAATTTCAGCGCCATCTGCTAAGAATCGGTGGAAATTTTTTTTAATAAAATTTACATATTTTTGAACTTTGTGCTAATGTATTTTGCGGGGGTACCCATTTAAAATTTCCAAGTTGCCCCCTACCCCACCCATAAAGAGGCTTTGGGGAGGTGTCTAATTTTGTCACACAGATGTCCCTTTTAAAAATATATATGAATAATTGTATTTTAGAAATTTTTTTGTATGATGCGTATTTTTTTAGATTTTTAGATGTATCATGTTAAAATAAACACCCGGTATATAGTACGTACGTTCAATTTGAAACAGGAAGCTCTTGCATTTTCCTCAAAGAGATAAGTCAATTTTATATAATTAGGTTAACATTCTGTGGTACAAGTAAATAAATTGCTTGTTAGTTACTTGAAATTGAAACCTATGAAGAATATATATGTAATGTAATACTAGTAGGTAACCGGAAGATGTATTCAAATATAAAAACTTGCTGGTCCTTGAATAAAGTTACAAGAAATATCATCTGAAAACCAGGAACTATATAAATTTTAAATTATTTTGTTATGTAAAATTTTACGATTCGAAAAAATTATAACCGAGATGCAGTTGACTCACCTTTGGAAGTTATGCAATCGCATCTGTTCAATTTCAGTGATATTAGCAAAATATATCTGTCACCCAGAATGTAAAATCCAATCCACTGCTCTGTGAACGAACACTGTCACAAACGGTAATGCTTATACAGTTGGGACATTTGCAAAGCACTCTTGAAATGAACGTCATTCATTTGCTGGTAACAATCTGAAAGTGGCTCATAAACAAGTGAGCATAATTTTGGTCAAAAAATCCAGCCCATCTCTGTTCACTCCCTAGCCTCTTTGAACCGTTATTTTTTTTTAAATTCCCCGAAACTAGGTTATTTTTTTGGAGAAATTTCTTTCGTTTATCAGCACTTCTTGGCGCACAGTGTGGAGTTAGTTATGTGTCCACCAACCTGTTACCCTGTATATACCCTAGCCGTTTTACAGGTGAAAGAAACTTGCAACTCCTCCCATTTACCTTCAACATAACCATGTTATATGACGTTCCTAGCTCAAGTTCCTGGCCAATTTATTTGCTTAGCTAGCTTGCCAGTAATTATCAAAACAATAGATACACTTCAGATTTCACTTCCTACTCATTGAAAGCTAGGCTTGTTCGAGAATGAAAACTGTCCAAGTGCAAGTTCAAACTACTCGTATATAAGCATTTCTCATTCACACATGTATGCCAACACACAACTCTTACATCATCAGGAAATCAAACTTGAGACGGTTCACATTGTTATTTATTAACTGCATTCATATTGGATTTGTTTATATAAAATACAACATTTCAATTTAAGGTGTAATTTCACTAGGTATAGGCCTGCGTTTCAATATGCAAAGAATTCATTTGAATGATTTCATTCTATTTTTCTTTTCATTGTAAATTGAATTAGACGACTTTTTTTAAATATAGATAGTAAAAATCGAAAGAATTGCTGGCATAAATATTGCATAATAGCAATGAAAATGTGAAAAAGAAATCCTGTTTAAATTTTGTAATTCTCATTTTCTTTTCTTCTGTTACAATTGGAAAATAAATGCATGTTGATTAGGGGCCGTCCATTTAATACGTACTCATTTTCAGCCAATTTTACACCCCCTCCCCCCCCCTTCCGTACGCAGGCGTCACACTCAGCCCAACCCCCCCTCCGTACGTACACATTGACTATAACTATGACTCATCAAAATTTTTATTTTCCTCTATTTAACTTTATAACAAGTTATTATTTTTTACTGGACGCTGGTATTCAAATTTAGTACATACAAAGTAGCTAAATTTCTTCACAAAATGCGGGTTTAACCCAAGTTTTCAATTGCGAGCCCTGACTGCATGGTGTACGTACACCTGGGAGAAACCCCCCTCCCCCCCAATACGCATGCGTCACATTTCCTGCCACCCCTCCCCCCTCCCCTGTGCGTACGTATTAAATGGACAGCCCCTTAGGGTGGATCCGGATTCGGATCATGTTCATTTTGTTAGTATACGTGTATAAATAAGATAAAATAGAGGAATGACCACATTCAAATTTTTTAAATTTTAGCGTGGAATTGTTGACTTTTAGGCCAGCTTTTAAAGTTGGTAACAAACAAAGATGTATTGTTATGCAATTTATATGGATCGTCAGTATAGTACACCTGTTATTAACATATCGTATTTTTAATTTTTGTTGGATTTGAGACAAGGGGTCAGTGACTGATTGAGCTAACAATTTCTTCACCCGGAACCGGAAGTGGGCCGTGTTAGACCGGAAATGTGATTTTTTTTCCTCGTATGGTGCAATACCAAAATTTATCTACAAGGTAAAAGTAGTACTACATGATTTGATGTTTCGTCAGCCAGTGACCCGGATTAGCCAGTGGCTAAAATAACTGTATACTACATAAATTTTGAGACGAAAGGATAATACAAGGTTGAACTTGATCGAGTTTCAAAACCATACTGGACTTGTTAACAGCGCAGACGCCCTCTAGTGACAGAATTTTAAACTGTATATTGCAATGCATTTTCTTACTCCCCTTGCAATGTATTATGGATTTCAATTTTCACACCTCTCTCCGTTTAAAAAAAAAACAATTTATCCTTGTAAACTTGTTGTGGATTGTGTTCAGTAAATACACTGTTTTTGAAAACCAGCAAATAATATTTTCATTCATGAAGCTGAATACTGTAGAATATTCAAGACTGCGAGTGTTTGCAGTTACATTCAGAGCACAATCCAACAACAGACATTGTTGAAAATTGTTCAAATTATATTTCTACAATTTGTTTACTAGCCCTAGTAACACATAACGGCCAAACGACTTCCATTTCTCCGTCGTCTCGGGGTAAGACCAGGTTCCCCCCCCCCGAACCGACGAATATTTATTGCTCCGAATGCAGTTGTGTTTCGAAGGAACTTTTTGTGGGTGTGTACGACCTCCGTTGTACGGCTTTCTGACAGGGGATGAGGCGGTTTAACAGCACTCCTGATTGGCTGACGATTTAGGGAGGCTGCCAATGGCATGACGTTCTTCCCCCCTCCCCCTTCCCGAGATTGATGTCACTTGTTCAGTGCAAGTTTAAACGTCGACTCAGAAGCTGGGTACACACTAGCCAACAAAGGCGAACGACTTCGTTCAAAGTCGTTCGTTCAGTGCAATGGGTACGGCCGAACGAATGCCTTCGGGCGAAGCCGTTTGCTTTCGGCAAGGTTCGCTCGGGAAGCGGTACTTCAAAGGAAAGGGAGGGCGAACATTCGCCCAAACCTGTTCGGCCGGTTTATTAGTTTTGGCATTTTCACGTGAGTTGTGGATTGCAGGGAAGATGACTGACAGGAATAATCGTTGTCACTTTCCCTGCAGTACGCGTCTGGTGTGCAATTGCCACGGTTGCGCCCGTCGGTCATCTTCTTTGCAATACACGTAGCGCGTGAAAATGCCAAAACTAATAAATTTATTTCCGCTTCTCCTCTGCTCCGTTTCACTTAAAAGTTGCTGTGTTGTACAAATTTCAATGTCCTCTTCATCGTACCAATTTGAAATTTTGCTTTAGCTATTGTATTTGCCAAGTTCGGTTTCGGATGACCTTGAAAGCAAGTTCGGAGGTCAGATATTTTTGCACCATCGGATAGAGCACATCTGACTTGCTGTCGCTGCATATTTGTATTTTTACTATATGTGACCATGTAAAGTTTTTTGGGGGCAAAGGACTTTATTACCACCCTGTATATTTCTTTTGGGGTACTCTAGCATATGTATTTAGAGACACCCTGTATATTGACAGTTCTGAGATTTTACAGGGTGCAAATTGGGTTCGCGCGCAGTCCTCTCCGAAGCACGCGGTTGCGTCGCATGAAAATTAGCGCAACGCAAATCCTGAAAATACATGTCGATTTCGCATTAAATGCAACGCGGAACTTTTGCAGGAGTGGAAACGGAGCGAGCAACTCACTTTCTGCAGAATTTTCCATTTCAGACGGGAAACCAATTCACGCAGCTGTGACTTTTTCCTTTTCAGATTGCCATTTTTTTTAATAGGTCGACAATTTTCTCTTTGTACACACCGCAATTCCAGTCCAGGAAAATCTCGTTGAACACCCGACCGCACCATTTGCGCGGGCACCGGAACGGTTTCTCGCAGGAGTGTGTTTTCAGTCGGGAAAGAGGCCTTTTTGTGTGTCACGGCCCACCCAAGGCCAACCTCTCCTTGACACTAAGGCAAAAGACTGGTTGCCAACTAGTCAATTAACACATTAAGTATGCAACAGACTGGTTGCCAACCCATCGGCCCCAGTTGCATCATAGGGATGCTGCCTCTTGCCACCACAGGACGCCAGTCGGTTCTCTCAGGTATTTGTACTGGGCCTTTCTCCTCTGGTGGCATTCCTGGTACCAAGTGTTGCTCAGGAAAGCAACTCCCTGTAGCCTCTCGGACTCTGCCAGCTCGGACTTCTGCCTGCCCCGGACTTCTGCCTGCCCGGGACTTCTGCCTGCCCGGACTACTGACTGCCCGGACTCCTGCCTCTCTGCTGCTTCTCAGCCCCTGCGGGGTAGGACCCAGTGTGTGGGTCCTTACAGAGTACCAGGAATCCTTATCAACTCCTAACATTATGGAACCCAAAAAACTGCAAGCTCAATTCCGCAGCCCTGCAAGCGGAACGCAATGCCCTATGAACTGAACTCTCCTCACTACGCCAGGGGATAGCTCTTCATGCCCGGCCACACCCTACGCATCCTACTGCGTGGTATGATGGCAGTGCTAACTTATTTGATTTCCGGACGCAGACGCCAATTATCATGAGACGACTGGGGATGGTATTCTCCACCGAAGGCGAAAGGGTCGACTTCGTGTCTCTACACTTATTAGGAGGCGCGCTTTCCTGGTTTTCTGCTCTTACCAGACGTAGAGATCCTCAAGTTACCGGTACCCTGGATCAATTTTTCCCATATATGGAGCGCCAGTTTTGCGATGTCGACCCGGCCCAACAAGCCAATGATGAGATTGACTTTCTCCAGCAGGGCGAGAGATCGGCTTCTGAGTACCTGATCCACTTCCTTCAGGTAAGGACACGGTCGACCTATGATGAAGATGCTTTGCTCAGTGCCCTCCGACGGCGTCTACGCCCGGGATTGGCCTATCGAATATCCTTTCAGTCCCAAGCTCACAAGCTGCGCACCTTGCAACTTCAGATACTGGAGGCTGAGCGCTCCTTGCAGGAACGCTCCCGCCTTCGCCAGTTACGGAACCAACAAACCACTTCCCGACATCAGGGCAAGACCCTGGTTGCTGCCAAGGGGCTCAGTAAGGTAGATCAGAGACAACTGGACTCCCGCCAGCCCCTTAACCAGGACCAGGTTAGTACCTCCGAAGCTGACCCTATACATAAATAAGCGTAAACGCCGTGGTGCAAATAAACGCCGCACCCTAATTGACGCTGCACCGGAAACTTTTTAAAGAATTAGAGACTGCGGCGTCTAATTGCGTGTACGGTATTTGACAGCAAGCGTATATTGGTAAATAGCACACAACATTTTCAGCCCATGAATTAAGGGGAATGGATAAACTTCCAGCAAGAGTGCAGCCAGCATAAGCACTAGGCACGTGCCTAATTGATAATGTTTTGCATCTTCTTATTGGCGGTCAAAATAATAACACAGATGTGTGTATTTGATAATACTTCTTCAATCGGTGATCATCTGCTTCAAATGCTGGGCAATCAACATGACAGTGTGCTGCGCTACCTACTTCAACCTCCTTCGGACACGGTGACGCTGCCAACGTGACACCAGTAACGCCGAACTCATAACGTTATCTTTACTTCCTTAAATTTTCAAATCCGTTCTTACAAGACATTTAGACATCGTCAATGCGACGCCATCTTGTTTTATCTTTGTGAATAATTTTTTTTCTCGATCGTTGTGATACTGTTGCTGTGCCGCCATCTTGTTTTGTTACTTATTAAGGTGTCTCCAGGCATTACGCTATCTTGTTTTCTTTTCGTCAATAATATTCCCGATCGTTGTGACACTTTTGCTGTGCTGCCATCTGGGGCTTAGGTTGTGGCGCCGTTATCGTAATGCCGTATTTGCTTGTTGATTGATAGGTCATTGTCTATGGCTGATGCTGTAGCACCTCTAATTGAGCTGAAGCGCAAACAGAAGGGAGCTCGGGCTTCATCCACACAGCTCATCTCTAAGTTATTTGGCTTATGCGGCGCCGGGGATGACCTTAGTGAAATTGAACTCCAACGTGATATGCTGGCCGGAAACCTGGCTAACATGAAACTCCTAGACAGCAATGTTCAAGATTACCTCACAGATGCGGAATTCGATGAAGATTACAACTGCTGTGAAGAACGCTATGAGGCCACGATCAGGGCGCTACACAAAGCCACCTGCGCGCTTCGAGAGTCCACGGCCCCTCCTCGCGTGGATCCCCCTCTGCTTCACCACGGCCGTCCCTCACTGTGCGCATAGTAGCCTCCCTCTCACTCTTACCGGAATCGCTTATCAACTCTGAGGCCTCTGACACGTCAACTCAACCGGCTCAAGTGCGTCAATCATATCTGGTTAAGACACGTCTGCCAACATTACAGCTTGATAAATTTGATAGAGATGTTGCAAAGTGGCAGCGTTTTTACGAGCTATTCTCAGCATCAGTCGATTCGCACCCTTTTATGTCCCCGATCGACAAGCACCTCTTTCTACGCTCCTTTCTCTCTGGTGAACCGAAAACACTTGTTGACGGGATCCAATTGTCCGCCGACACGTACGAAAAAACCAAGGCTCTTCTCCTCGCCAAATATGGCAAGAAGAGTAACATTGTTCAAGCACACGTCGACTTTCTGGATTCCATCACCCCCCTTGTAAACCCAGCGCCACAGGACCTCAATGACACCTTCATCGCCTGCTTCAGTCGCATTCAGGCCCTCCAGGCTCTTGGCAAAGACGTGTGGTCATATGGGCGTCTGCTCCCCCCTAAGATCCTCCGTGCCTTTCCAGATGACATGTGATAAGTGGATCTTTCATGCCATGAGTTCCAGTAAGGATGAGACAGACCTCCAAGCGCTTCTATCCTTCCTCACCATCATTGTGGATGCCTCGATGGCCACGGAGAAGATGAAGGGCCACTCTTCACTAGGCTCTGCTTCTCCGCTTGTTATGTCCGCTTTCGCCATCAACATCCCAGGACCCTCCTAAGACTCTGCAGGCAAGCATCGGCCGAAGACGTAATCCCAGCGCT
>WWPM01020410.1:0-12045 GCA_023279145.1 Glomeris maerens
AAGGGCCGGATACGATTTTACAATCTGCGGACGAGCTCTAAACTAGAATGTAACTTTCTTTTTGTAATTGCTCCGCGTTTAGTTCAGCGGTTTCATTTTCTACATCGACTGTGCTGTATAAATAAAAATGGAATTTTTTTTGGTAAGATAAGTTCCGTCTGCTTTCAATGCATCCCTGGAATCGACATTGCCAACAAGGGCAAGTGACCAACGGGTGTTAACAGTTTACCGTATATTTCCGATAAACACAGTAAAAGCTCGCTAATCAGGACTGGCAAAATAATAAAGATTTTCTTTACTTCAGTACGTTGAGCAGCAAGAAAGCGCCACATCTAGCGACCCGATGCAGTTGCGTCGCTGGAGAGAATATGCAGCCAAGAAGGGAATTCACAAAAACACATAAATGATTATTTTGCTCCTACTGTGTAACAGTTTCCCTTGTTAAATGTTTTAAATACAGTACATACACATAAAATGAATGTCTGTTATACAGTTTATTGGTTGCTTTTAGCATACGCAAAACATTAATAATTTTTTCTCAGTTAAAAATATGTACTTCGGCTAATCCGGACGACCTCCGGTCTCACCTAGTCCGGATTAGCGAGCCTTTACTGTATTATCGATATTTATTGCAAAATTTACAAGTTTAAGAATTCCTCAACTCGAACTTCTGCAAGGATTATTTATTTATATACGACAGTTGAGACTCTCCGTTCCTCGGAGTGCGCGCCTGCGAACCGATGAATATGTAGGTTTTATTTGTTTAGTTTAGCTTGATTACGTACAAAATCTTGGCAAAGGATACGGATCTCTTCCGCCACCAGTCGCAAAGACGCTTGGGGAGGAAAGGAAAAAGAAAAACAAGAGTAATACGGAAAACGGTCAATCTTAAGACTTGGACGAACTCGGCTCGTCGTAATTCTGGTGTAGGTTGGCTTGCGCTATCCTCTCGATGTCATCTAGGCTCAGGCTTTCAACGGTCCCTTCGAGTCCCTGCGTAAAACGGCCGCGCGTCAGTAGTCCCCCCGGCTTCGTCGCATCGCAACGGTTCAATACCTTCTTGTAGTAGTCTACTATTTTGGCCGCGTCCTTCTTCGAAAAGTGTCTCACCAAGAACTTGTCCAACTCCGAGTACAGGGCAGCGTGTTCCTCCGCGTCATCCTTGCGCACGACCAGATGCAGTTTGTTACCGTCCGCGATATTGTAGTCCCCGACGCATTGCGCATCTGGTGGATTCGGAAACGATAAAAGACCGCGCACGCAATAAGGACTGAAAACTTTTCTCTTTCACGAAGAAAGAGTTTGCGTAAAAAGGATATTTAAGCATTCAATCGTAGACAATCGTGGGATCTGAATAAATATGTTTGGCGATTTTCAACCTAAAGCGGTTGTTTTGGAGTTCAATAATAAAAAGATTTTGTGCAAGTTCAGGAGAGTGATTACTGAGTAAGAAATGATTGTTCATATCTAGTTCAGTAGATTATTTAAACCTTTCCCACCTCAATATTCCAGAATTTTAAGTACAGTAAAACCGGTAAATGGCTAAAGTTGACAAAAGAAGTTACAGATGTTTTTTTCTGAAGAGGTAGTTTGAAATTTAAAACTGAACAATTACAAAATTCTGAGTCGATCAATAACCAACAAATTTGGCAAATTGTGGATACAAATTGAAAATTTCGCTATTTTTGCAGATAAAACGGCATTTTTTTTCGCAGAAATTAGAACCGAGGCCAGGGTTGCCACGGATTGTAGTTATACAACTTGAGCAACTGATTTAATTATAAAGTGATAAAAACAGTCTACAATTCATCAGTAGATGAGGAAATAGCATGAATTGCTTTCAAATTCCCTGATTTTTCAATAATTCTGTGAATTCCCTGACTTTTTAAACCTATTTCCAAGTTCCCTGACTGTTCCGTGCAAGTGGCAACCCTGGAGGCAACCGCAAACCACAAAACACCAGTTTGGTATTGATTTTTGTGAATTTTAGAAAAGTTTAAATGACGTGCCAGCGAGTGTTTTGCCCCTAAAAACCAGTCTTTGCTGATCAACAGGAATGTGAAGTTCCCTCGCAACCAGCTGTTTCACAACGCTTATTTGCGATCCTGCAGTTACCTGTTTTTAAGAGAGAAATAACAAAAAACCATCCATGAATTTGATAAACTGTTCGACAGAAATGACAATTAATTGCGAAATATCTTGCAACTAACTTCCACATTGCATTCTTGTCCTTGCAATATTTTAACCGTGATAATCATTCCCAAAGCTTGTAAGTAGTTCTATCTTGCAATCATGGGGATTGTGTCCGGCTGAAAATGCAAAATATAATTAATAACACGAATTTACGCTGCGAAAAAAAAAGAGCGAAAAGTAGGCTTACTTACTTTGTGTCTTAAAAAGCGAGAATTACTCGTAAATTATAGGATAACCGGTTTAAAAATGTCAACTATTGCAGATAAATCAGTTTATAAGACGCCAATAAACGATTTTAACTAAAATTCAGTCGTTTTCTGCGACGTAATTGCGACTTTCCAGCGCCAACAAACGCCGATACTGGCAGAATTATCAAATTGGGATACTAAAGGAACAGGATTTGGCGCAGCGACATCTACCGGAAGGAGTGGTAACCACAAAGAATACCCGGCACAGCGATTCAGACAGGACACAGAATCTCCTTCCCGTCACAAGGTGGCGCTCTGTCATTGCGTTTACGGAAAAGAGTACGGTAGTAGACACTCGTATATTTCCTTTGGATAAGCCAAATGGGTGTCGACCAATGAAATCGCCCGATTTCTGTCGTGACGTCACACACAGTTCATTCATAGGACAATTAATTGTGATGCTTTGTCACATGAACAATTTTATGTTTGCGTATTTATTCATTTGTTTCCAATTCACTTTAACCGAAGCAGGAAACGGTACTTTATAAAAACGAAAACAAAAGTAAATGTTTGACAAAATTTGGAATTTATAGGCGTCATCGCCGGCGACCAACTTCTCATCGGCGCACGCTGGCCAACCGCCATGTTTCCTCTGAACTCCGTAGCCTTGCAGCCAACGAGGCTTCATTAAAACGTTCTGTCTGGCCGAGTTCAGTAGAAACATGGCCGCGCATTAAGTCGAACGATTCTTGCAGCCAAGAAGTTTAGAAGGAACATGGAAGAACCAATAGCAATAAAGCATCCGATTGGCCACTCCGACGCAGCGATTCTCTCCCTGAACGGAGGCGTGTTCGCAACAACCAATCGTTGCTGATTTGGGCGGGGACTTGAAGCCGAGATAACGAGGGAACATTTGTCATTTATTTATCAGCGATTGCCGGTTGAAATTTGGGGCAAATTTTCAGTGATAAATTAGCACAAATTTCCAGCTTTAATTTAGCATTTTGTTTCCATAAACTGTTGCGGTGAAAAGCATTCATTTAAAATGACACTTTTGAAAGTTTTACAGTCGGGGAAATTGCATGTAAGTGAACTGTTTGATATTGATTGACACGTTGCCTTCATATAGTAAACTTTATTATACGCAGGAAATACGGCATATTTCACGAATTAACAGTAGTTTCCAGCGAAATTTGAGCGATGGCGATCACGAATACCAATTTCTGGAGAAAAGCATCGTACCAACTATGCATTTCCAGAAAAGTATGCCGAGACTTCCCATCCCTGAACTTGGGAAAACCTGTGAAAGATACCTAAGTGCCCAGAAACCTCTTCTGACCGATGAACAATTCGCCAAAACCCAATCAATAGTGAACAGTTTCAGGGAAAATGAAGGAAAAGGTATATAGGGTACACAATATACGAGAGCAGAACGAAAAATAATGCCTGTTTGCCTGTAACTTTTTTAGTTTTAGACCCCAAATAAATATCAAATTATATCTTACCTTTTCAACAAATGCTGCAGGAGAAATTCTGGAAGTTCTCGTGTTTGTTTGCGTCTTTATCGGTCCGTAAAAGTCCAAATACCTTCACAAAACAAGACCCAAAAACCCTTTTAATATAATTAAACTATACCGATATTACAATTTATCAACAGGATATTTTGAATTTTAAGTTGATTAAAGGTTCAAAATAATCAAACTGCGAAATGTTACTCTGTTGTTGTCGTCGGTAAAAAGTAAAAATCCCAAACAATTCTTTGATTAAATGCAACATAGTATTGTCAAAGATGAAACCTAATTACCTGAAAAAGACAACCTACTTATCAATATTTGATTATTAATAAAGGTCTACACGAAGAACTGAAGCGCGTCGACGCGAAAAACAAGCACACCAATTACATATCAGGTAATTGAAGTTTAAACAAAGGAATGGAGATGTAAGTTTGATTTAATTTCGTGAAATTTTGCAGAATCGTGGTTCGACATGTACCTGTCTTCGCGGACCCCGGTCGTGCTGAACTACAACCCGTTCATCGGTTTCAACGACGACCCCGATCTGAAATACAACACGCAAGTAAATCACTCTTTGCCGGACGAGACGATTCGTATCGAGTAATAATCTGATATTAACGACGCCTAATTCAAGATACTGCGCTCTTCGAACCTACTCGTGTCGGCGCTTCGTTTCCTCAGGTCCCTCAAAGCGCATCTTCTGCAACCCGAGGTTTACCACGTGGACGCCGCCAAGAGCGACACCGAAGCGTACCGTAAAATCACGAGGTAATCCGTGTTACCCGCTAGCTCAACCTCCGGTTCGAGCGGGGCCAATGAGAACGCAGGAAAAGAGTATAAAAAGGGGAGAGACAGAGTTCAAAACTGTCCGATCCTCGTAGTTTTCCACAGTTTCCCAGCTCAAATGAATTATTGTTGATCACCAGAGTGAACATTATTCTATACGTGTTTGACTGACAAGTCAAAAGACCAAAACCTTGCGTGGTTTTCAGGCTTCTGCCGCAAGCGGTGTCCTGGTACGGCGCGTACATGTTCAACGCGTACCCGCTGGACATGAGCCACTACGCCAACCTCTTCAACTCGACCAGGATCCCTCGGCGCGGGAAAGACGAGCTTCTTAAAGACGACGGCGCGACTCACGTCCTCGTTCTCCGCAACGGCAACTTCTACGTCTTCGACGTCCTCGATCCCAACGGTGTCTGCCCTTAACTGAAATCCTAACAAGTTCAAAAAAAACACAAAACTTTTCATGAACTTGTAAATTCTTATAAAAGCGCTTACGGTCACTGTCGGGTCAGTAAAGTTTAAATCCCAGAATTCATAAACTTTTGGCCCATCAAATTAGATGTAGTAAAGGGGTTGGGACTCGGATGTTACATTGGGCCCTTTGTGAATTCCACTAGGGATGGGACCACTGTTACAAGGCACACAACGGTGTCCTTCTTAAGGTACTTTAGACCTAACTTGAAAAACCTCTTCCGCGTAACTGAAGTACTTTTTCGTATAGTGATTGCATAATAACAGTAGGGCCCTTGTTATAATAACGGGGCCTCGTTCGTTTCGCGTCAAACCGATGAAAGTGTACATGGGCACATTGTGAGAACCCCCTTGTTTTTTTTTACGCGGTCCCAGGCAACGTGAAGGACCCTTCGTACATCCACGGCTGCCTGGACCACATACTGCGCGACAACGTACCGGTCCCAGAACACCCGTTGGGCCTGCTGACGACGGAGAACAGGGACACTTGGGCCGAACTGCGGCAACACCTAGTCAACGCCGGCAACGCAAAGGCCCTTCGCCTGGTCGACACGGCCGTATTCGCGCTCGCGTTGGACGAGGAGCCCGTGACCGATGAAATCCCGGTTCAGGCGAGAACTTTGCTCCACGGCAATGGGCTCAATAGGTACGTGTTTGTTTCCCAAGTAAGTACGCGGAATTGCCCTAACCCCCTTCTTTTTTCGCCCCCAGGTGGTTCGACAAGTCTTTTCAGCTGATAGTCGGCAAGAACGGAAGGGCCGGTGTCAACTTCGAACACTCGTGGGGAGACGGCATCCCGGTCTTGCGCTTCGTCAACGAGATATACAAGGACTCGAAGGCCAAACACTGGGTCCATCCCGAGTCCAAACCGGCCCCGGATGGTGCTGTCGCCGTCAAACGTTTGGGTGCGTTTTCGAAACAAATGGCCCTTCGATCCACTATATAGTTAAATGCGACCGTGGAGTATAGGGTTCGAGAGATTCAAAACAAGAGCCGCATCTAAGTCAAATTACTTGGTGTGGGCAGTCCTTGTTGGGAAAGTCCTAATAAGTTGGGCCTTCCCCTACAACACACACAGACTTTAAATTGGACTCCCCAAACAAAGCCACTATACAAGGACCCAAGTTCCACTTGACATCGGAATTTCCAAACCAGGACAGCCCACATGTGTAGTTAATTTGCCTACTTGAAATTGGGCTTATCCCACAAACAAGCTGGAGTGCCAATCACGAGTGGACTCGTCCAACAAGGGGCTTCCCACACGTATAGGCCCAAGTTCGGCTTGACGTTGGTTTCCGTATTCAACTTCAAATGGGACTCGTCCAACAAGGAAATCCCCAAACTTACACTTGATAATGGACTTCCCCAACAAATGCCTACGCTACTATTAAAAATGGACTACTCCAACTAGATAACTCCCAGTTCTAGTTGGACTTCCCAAACAAATGCCCCAGTTACTATTAAAACTGGACTATTCCAACTAGATATCGCCCAGTTCAAGTTGGACTTACCCAACAAATGCACCTAAGTTACAAGTGCAATTGGACTCGTCCAACAAGGAATTCCCTAAACTTACACTTAAGCATTTGTTGGGGAAGTCCATTCTGAAGTTACTATTAAAAATGGACTACTCCAACTAGATATCTCGGACTTACCCAACAAATTCACCTTAAGTTACTGTTGCAATTGGACTCGTCCAACGAGGAAGTCCCATAAATACACAACTAAATTCTAAAGTTCTGTCTTCTTTTTTTACCCCAGAATGGAACCTCGATCCGACCGTGAAGTCCGGCATCGAAGCCGCCAGGGGGCGCTTCGGAAAAGAGACCGGCAACATGGCCGTAGACTTCCTCGTGTTCGACAAGATCAACCGATCCTACATGAAGAAGGAGAAGATCAGCCCCGACTCTTTCATCCAGCTCGCGTTCCAGGTACACGCAAACCCGATTCCCGAGAGACAAGGGGCACCTTGTAAGGTGACCTTTCAACTTTCTCTTTGCCAGATGGGTGGGCAACGTCTTCACGGCAAGGTGCTGGCCACGTACGAGTCGTGCAGCACGGCCGCGTTCAAACACGGCCGCACGGAGACGATACGTCCGGCGACCGCGGCCACCCGCAGGTGTTCGGAAGCCTTCTTGGCAAAGGGCGGGTTCAGCCCGGCCCAGCTTAGGTCCATGATACAGGACTGCTCCAAGGTCCATAACGGGCTGACCAGGGAAGCGGCAATGGGTAAGAAAGTGATCGGAAGCGGGACAACTACGTATGTATACATAAAAGGCCCCTTGTATTCCTTTACAAAAATTACTAAATGCCCTTTATCCCGTGATGCCCTATAGTATTTCTCTACATAAAATTGCTGTAGATGGAAGGCCCTTTTGCTGGTGATGCCTTGTATTTCTCTATACAAGAATTACTGCGAACTAAAGGCCCTTTTCCTCATGAAGCCTTTTAGCATTTCTATAAAGCTGAGCACTCTATAAATATTAGGCCTTTCTGTTCATAATGCCTTATATTTCTCTGCTGTAAAGTAAAAAGGCCCTTTCGTATCACCATGCCTTATATTTCTCCGGAAGAGTTACATCAAAGCAAAGGCCCCTTTTGCTCACGGGGGCCTTATATATTTCTTGAAAACATGTTATAGTTGGCTGAAACATTTGCGGAAGTGCCCCACTTGCGAATTCAAAGGTCTCATTCGTAAAAGTGCCTTTACCTTCGTAATACTAGCCCTTTGATGGGACTGCAGTCTAAGGTCCATTAGATCCTAATCCACTCACGTCGTGAACGGCCCAATCCAAAACCCAACGTGAATTTCATAATGATCGCTCGAGTGCCCAAATGGAAGTCTTGTTATAATTCACGTGCCCTTTCGATATCACAGGACAAGGATTCGACCGTCACCTGTACGCCTTAAGGCTCCTGGCCCTAAGCAAAGGAGGGACCTTGCCGGCCATCTTCCGAGACGAGGCCTACGACTACATAAACCGCATCGTCATCTCGACCTCAACCCTCTCGAGCCCCGCCATCTCAATCGGGGGGTTTGGGCCTCCGACCGACGACTGTTACGCCATATCTTACTCGGTCCTTGACAACATGCTAGGGTTCCTGGTGAACAGCTACCCTAAGCACCGGGACGGGGCCGCGTTCGTGGAATGCGTGCGCCAGAGTATCGAGGACCTTTACGAAGTCGTGTCGAAGACGAGCCCCGCGTCTTGAAATCAAGGTCCTAATCCGTTTCGTCCTGCCACATTTCGTTGTATAAACATTAAATTCATAGGTCCTTCAAACTATGTACCTGTTAATCGTGTTTTTATTCGGCTGGGGACTGCGATTATATAGGGCCATTTCGCGTAATGTTAGCGTAATTCTCGGGATTTAAGCTAGCAACTCAAGGAATAAGACATTGGGCTCGATAGGACCGTAAACGTGATTGGACCGAAACAAGATTGCCCAAACCATATACAATGAAATGAATTCTTAACCAATTTGGTTAATAGTATTCACAATTATCAGTTAATTTGCTTATGAAATTCACAATTATTATAATAAATTTGTTAATAGAATTCAAAATTATCTAACACCGAGTTCACAATTTGTTTTATAGAATTCGCAATCATATTACCAAATGATAGTTTAAATGTACTTTTTGACTGGTAATTAATGTAGATATAGTTCACAGTTTGCATATGACATACATTTCAAGTTTTCTTAAAAGTTCATATAAAGAAACTGTTTTCTTTTATATGCACTGGAAGTGGCCAAGCCCCAAATCTCAGTGCAAAAATTTCACAAATTACCCTCAAAAAATGATATAGGAACATGAGAAGATTGCGGTTGGTGAACCCCAATCTCAAAAATCTCATTATAAACACATTTTTCCATTTGTTTTTTGTTTTTTTGATGGAACTTTTCACAACTTAATTACCTGTGCGCTAACAAATCTTTTACAATGGCCCTTTCATTTTTTTTATCTTCATGGGTTCAGTGACCATGGACTATAGAAATTCCTTTTTTTTTCTCGAATATACTTTTTTAAAACAAAAATTCACTGAAAATCACGTGACCTGGACCAAAGTACTATATTGGAAGGGGAATTTAGGACAAACTGGTTACATGGAAAAAGAACCCGGATGACTCTCTCTGTCCCTCTTCCTTTCACTATTTTTTTTTACCGCAGGAAAACACTTTGACCTCATCTGGATAGCAAAAGTACATCCACATAAACCGGTTTGACTGGTTTCTGCTCACAATACCATATATTCTCCAAAAAAAAACTCCCTTTAAAGCGCGTACCGATACGCATCTGTACCCTGCAGAATTCGAAAACATTCCATTTTTCAAACCCGTATACCGGTACGCACCGGTACTGCACCGCAATATTCGCGGGATTTGTAATGAACGTTCCATTTTCCAAACGCGTACTCATAGAACGCGTACCGGTACGTCTTTATACCGGTATTGCTTTTACCGCAATCTCGCAGAATTCAAAAACGTTCCATTTTTCAAACCGCCACCAATGGTTCGGTCTTCGCAACGTCAACGAATACCGCCGTTCAATCATAATAAATCACAATGTGCTCGCTTTTTAACTTAATTGCAACCATATAACTTCGATATTGATTTGTTATTTGAAACTAATCAATCAGGCAATACACGCCGTAAAAGACAGGCATATATGGAAACTCCTCTAAGCGGTGGGCTTGGCGGCTTTGGCACGCTAACAGGCCGCCAGGTGGCGTACTTCCATATTACCCGGCTAATAACTCTGCAAACGCCACCTGGTGAAAATCCTACCAAACCCAATAAATCACGCCCACTTCACTAGAGGCCTTGCACTGGATTACTCGGAGGATATACCGGTATTTTGAACGGCGCGTCTCAACCCCTGAAACCAGTGGACTTTCCCTCGAGTCACGTGACATTCCAGTGACGTCACTGCATATTCTTCATCACGGATCTAACTTTCCACTACCAGTGTTCATTTTCTGAGCATTTCACCAAGAAGCAAGTTTCAAAAACGGCACAAAGGTTTTCATTTCCATACACAGACATCGAGGCAAGGTAATTCAATTCTATAATTTCTATAAGTTGCCATATTTTAAGACACTCAAGTTAAAGTACGAGTTGCAAATTGTTTAAAACCAGTTATTTTCTTTTAAAACATTTCTAATTTTAACTTCCAAAAATGCAACTATAGGCATATTCATTGCATATAAAACTAAAACAGATTAATTATTCGTTATTTCACAGTAATTAATAGTTACACAAAGTAACCAATTACTATAAAATAATGTATTAGCGTCATTTGAAATGGGCGCCATCTTGGTTCTTTGTTTCCTTCGAACAATGCAATTAATCCCCCCAAATTATTGAAAAATACTAAAAGACAGTATTATTTGATTTATTGTTGACTTTGTATCTTAAGTTATTCGATATTAAACACAAAACTCGCAATTGAAATTACGATTGCATTTCATAGAAACTGGTTCCAAAACGGGCGCCATCTTGCCTTTGTCTGCTATAATAACAATGCATTTAATCCTTCAAAAAACTTTGTAAATCTTCAAAGGAATAACTATCTGAAGTATTAATCCGATTCACTATTGCCTTTCAGTAATTAAGTTATTGGAGCAATTGAAATCAGTATCGGATTTAACAGGAATTTCCTCCAAACTGAGCGCCATCTTGGATTTGGCATTTTTTACTCGAAGCACTGCTTTTTCAATTGGACTAAAAACATTAAACAGCTCACATCCAAGTAACTACAATAACTCGATACAAGTGGAACTAAAATGTCAAACAGAAGAACTTAAAATTATGGAAAACACTGAAATTCATAAATGGGCGCCATCTTGTCTTTGTTCGTTTATAACCAACACGTTTAATCGCCCAAAACTATTAGAAATCATCATAAATCAACATTCTAAGCTATCATTAGATACATTATTAAAATACATTACAGAAATACAGTTGTAATTGAAATAAATAGACATTTGCTATAAAAAAATGAGCGCCATCTTGGATTTGGCAAACAAAGAGCTACCTGGATTAAGGAACTTGGGATTCAATAAAGCAGTAGTACAGAATCAAGTAATTAATAATTAATTAGATTCAATCAATATGGATAAATCACAAGTTTTTTTAAGTCACAGTGTTAAGGAGAATCCATCTCAAAATGGGCGCCATCTTGGAAAAACTCATTTCAAATCAAATCAAACCTCAACTTTCAGGATTGTCTCAAGATTACTGGACATGATTTGCGAAGTGGAAGATGCAACTTACTTCGACCGAGGTTACGACTCAAACTGGGCCAACCTTAGCGAAAAAGTAAGTTTTTTTTTTTTTACAACAGAACTTCTGGTGGGAAATGCCCAGAAAAGATAAAACCTAAAAGGAAAACTCCCATGCATGTTGCGTGTTCTGAATTTGCATTGCGATGAACGTATAATTAATACTACTTTTAAAAAGGGATCTTTTCGGAGAAAAATGTGGACACGCCGCCGAGCGCAAGCCAACCGTATAGGTCATTGACAATGGACATTGGGAATAATGATTCGCATTGACCCATGCGCAAAAACAAAACAAAAAACCACCACGCCTAACAAGCTTTTCTGTAACTATAACGCGTTATCGATTCGCGCCACCAGGTTGCCGCTTCGCGTTCAAGGGCCAAGGAACAGTTCCGGCAGCTGAGGAACCGCGAGTCCGCGAACAGTAATGCCACCTCAAAGGACCCCGAAGTGAGTAGACATGTAAGACGCATTGATCAACGGAAAGAAGTGGGGAGCATGAGTTACGGATGTCACATTTTATGTAGGTCCTACTTAAAAACCCAAGCGTTTAGGGACATGGGTTCATGGGACACCCAAATGTCTTTGTTTTAATGTTATTTTAAA